>VZTG01000802.1:358275-631354 GCA_013397845.1 Melanocharis versteri | reverse complement strand
AAAAAAAAATTAGCTTACCAGGAAAAAATACATGTGGTATTTGCATTTAGATTCTAAGATGGCAATGTAGATTTAAAAAATACTAATTTTGGCTTTGCAGGACTGCATATCACAAATGCACTTGGTGAGTTGAGTAGAATGATTTCTGTGAAAAGTCTTCAATAGTGAGAAAATGAGCTAGGAGAATTTCGATATTAAAAGCTACACATGCATTTTTAATGTAATTTCAGGCACAGTATATCCTCAGGTTCTCAATTGCTAATCAAACAGGTAATTCACTATTGCATAATTCACTATTGCACCTAAGACTATTTACTAATCCCGTAACTGAAGTTGTTGAATATACTTACTGCATTTTATTCCCTGTACTGTTTGTTTGCAACTTCATCCTAAACATCAAGAAAGCGTGGACTTGGCACTTCCTTGCTAAGGAGTTGTAGTTATGAAAACTCTTGCAACCAATTTATCTGGACTCTGAAGCCTGATTTGACAGACAGGATTTCTGTAATCTGGTACTATATTCCAAGTATGCAATTTACATAAATTATTACCATTATTAAGGAATTCAATGATTGCTACATCATACACCAAATCATCATGTATGAGAGAGTTTTATACCACCTATCATAAATAAATACTATATCTCGGTAGAGTATCTGACTTGTTCTCTTACTCATATTTTTCTTATTCATACTTTTCACTGGAAAACAAATGTCTTTTTGCCTGAGATAACTCTATTAATGCAGTATTATGCAAACTCATATCTAAGAAAGCCATAGGTTATTTGTCTTCAGTGCAGGTGAAATATAATGTGCAATTTTATAACAATTTCAAGACATGGTATCTTTTATTCAGAACCTGCCTCTTTTTTGTTTCTTTTTAAATTACGTCAAATAAAAGCAGAAACTGTTACCAAAGCTATTTATTTCATATGATATTAAGGCTTTACCTTTCTAGATACTCCATTTTTTCTTCTTTTATTTTTTCTTCAAAGTGATCTTTGACTAGCTCAAATGAATGATCAGAGGCATGTCTGCTGCAGCATACAGACCTTCACAAAACAGAATTGATTCTGCCTGAGATTGACTACACAGAACAAAAATTGTCTGCAAACATTGCCGGTGCATTGTTCACTCTAATGGAGACAGTGACCCCCAACACTTTCCTACTTATTGTTCAAGAGACCAGAGTGAGAATTACAAATGCACCTGCATTTGAAACCACCATCGATCTACAGGTGGCCGATCTACAGGAGACCGATGTGACACCCGGGAATGTCCCCATGTTCCACAGCTGCACTGATCATGGCTGTACTACGTGACTTCAGATGTAAAGGGAGAAGTGGGTCAGAGGAAGGTGGGGAAAGACAAATATAATAGACAATGTTAGATTTGATCCTAGTTGGGCTGGACAGTGCAATTATAACTCGGTTTTTTAGCAACTATTTACTGACAGGCTGCCTTCCCCAGTCTCTAACCTTTCAAGGACTATTGTAACTACCTCTTTTATTTGTCCCCAGAACTTTTTTCTTTTCAGCAGCAGAGGATAATAAGGCATCATCATAGTTAAATAAGATCAAAGGAGTGGGTATTTACTGCTTGAGTTTTTACAAGACCTAAATAGAGCTCTGTGGTTTCTTTCATCTTTCTTTAAGTTGCTTAGCAACACAGCACCATCTGGGTCTTTTTTTTCCTTTTTTTCCTTTTGTCATGGAGCCCTTAATGTTATTTCTGCCTCTTATAGGAGGAAAAATACACAGCAGCAAGGAAAGTTCCAGTCACTACAGTTTCTTTACATAACAATTTTGTAGAGCTGTTGGACAAAAGAAAGCCATTAAAGTAGTTCCACAATGAAAGATTTAAAGAGTCTTTACATTTTCTGACAATTGCTGAGGTTGGTCCCTTTCGGAAGAAGTCTCTTTTCAGCTAGCACGGTGCTATCAAACAGTGCTCTTTCTTTTACAGTAAAGCAAACAACTTTTTGCCTACTGGTAGTTGTTGAGGTTAATAAATATTTCTTCACTGTAATGAAAAAAAAACACACGCCATAGGGAAGAGGATGTGCCAGGAAGAAACAGCGTACAGAAATGGGATCTCCTGAGGACATGACAAAACATCCACACTACTGGAGAATTTCCAAGAGACAATTAAGTAAACTGGATACCCTGCTATGCACTTTGGGTTTTACAAGGAAGTGTGGGCAGACACACTGACCTCACCTGCTTTCATGAGAACACAGATAGAATTGCAGGCTCCTTTATAAACTGTCTGCATGTTGGGCAGCCTACTGCTCCCTTCCAGACACCTGGGGATCATCCCATTCCACGTCACTTAGTCTACTGCTTTTTCCCAGTCCTCTGGGATATTGCTGCATGTTTCAGTGTGGGGAAAGAGCAATTATGGCATCATAGTTTACAAAGGCAAAGTCCGATTTCTGTGATACCTTTTATTCATAAAAGCAATGCTGGATGAAGCAAACAGTCAAAATAGTGCAATGCATAAACACAAGGCAAACAAATGGTTCTAAGAACAATAACAAAATCTAAGGGTCCACTCGGGTTTAAGTCTGTAACTGAGACTTTTAAGTCAGAGAAGCAACAGTTGCTTCAAAGAGTAGTTCACCCCTCTTCTTGCTGGCTACAGAAGCAGCCTAGAGAGATCAGAGCATGTTATGAGATGGGCTTCAGCCTCCACTTACTGGAGTAACTTTTCTTCCTCCTTACTTAGAAAGCTATTGCAGGATAAATTTTATTCTTTTAAATACATCCCTGTTTTCTTGTGGCCAAGTATGGCTTCAAAGAAAAAAAGGAGGAAGAAATAATGGAAGAATAATGAAGAAAAAATATGATAAAAAATTAAACCCAATAAACAGCAACTGGCTTTAGGGGATGCATAAATAACTTAAATAGTCTTTCAGGGATTTTTGTATATCTGAAACTCATTATTGTTATTAGCAAGTTTAGTGATATATGAATTTATTCAGTTCTTCTCTGCTAAAATGTCACAACTAAACTAAACTAGAACTGCTATAAAAAAATCTGAAATTGGTAAAATACCAAAATATTGTCACGAAGTATCAGAATTTCAAATCTAAGAGACGGCAACTGTCCTTTCCCTCTGATCCTCCACTAAGCTCTGAGTGGAAGAGGGAACGGGAACTCCTACAGCTCATTCTACTCAGAGGTGCTCACACAGCTCTGCTTTAAACGTCTAATTAAGGCACATTGGCCAAGAGTCCCTATGTCTCTATGCAAAGGAACGTAAGAGAAGGCAACAAGAAACAAAACAAAACACAAATGAAGACAAGTTATCTTTTTCTACAGAGATAACTGAAGAGATGTGCAATACTGTGAACTAGGACAGTGTTCTTCAGGTTTGGTTGTTATTATTGTCAGGCAAACAGATCTTTTAGTTAATAAATTCCTGTAATTTTTGTAGATTTGCAGAATTTACCATTCAAACAACACTTATCTTCATCATCTATTTATCTTCATGATGTAAATATCTTGCAAGCCGCAAGGATAACAAAACCCTGATATGACTGATTTTAGATTCTTTTATTTTATTACTGACTGCATGTTAGTAACTCAAAGAAAACAGAAATGTCAGTGAGCATTCACAGATCCTTTCCATAGTTATTGAGGCTGTTCAGTTCAGTTCTTGCCAGCTTAATGCTATTCACATCTGAGACAAAAAAAGAGCTGAGGCACAGGTTCAAAGCATAATTTGCTAGTGCAAGACAATAGTTCAAGTTCTCCTGCCCCTCAAAGTAGCTTAGCCAAATGGAAACTGAGTACTGAGAACATGGCTTTACCCTACACTGTCTCACAAACTATTTCTGCAGCTTATTTGGGAGAGTGATAGTTAGTTGAAGGCAAAATTGTATGAGGGGATCATTCTAAAACTTGAACAATACAGACAAATCATCTTCCAGGACATGGATACAATTTCTGGCAATTTTCTGACACTGTTCAATTTACTATTATATATTCAGCCTTCAAATACTATGAGCAAAAGGCCCAGTGACTGCTACCAATCTGCCCATCAGTGGACCATTTACTACTGCAGAAAAAAAAATTCAGTTTCTCTCTCCCCTGCAGGCTTAAAAAAGGTTTAATAGAACTTGCTGAAGGCAGAGTCTAGATGACATCAGTATTTTTTTTTAAATTCTGGGATCCTGCATTTAACCATCAATTTCTGTTTATTAATATATTAATGAGCCTATTTAAGATTCTGCAAGTGTTGCAAGACACAACCAGACGAGACAGCCTTGTGCACTTTGATTGCTCCATGGGCTTTTTCATTGTGTTAGTACTTCAGAGCACTTAGTATCTTCCAGGATGACCCTGAGCCCAGATTAATTCATTGAGAAGCATAAAGTCCTACTGACTTTCAGCATGACTTAAACACTGCTCAGTACATTTTTCTATCATTCCCCTTTCTCAGCAGTTTGCATCATGAGGGGTTGATCCTGTCTGCAATAAGGAGAAGAGGAAGAAAAGCAGAACCTTAGCTTGCAGTAAGAGGAAGGGTTCTTTATGGCTTTCATCACACCTCTTCCTGCTAACCAGAATATTTCTGGAAGTGTAATGGCTGGGCTGGACTGTAACTTAAGGGTTCTGTGCCAGAAGGGAGCAGGTGAAGCTGTCCTTACCCTGGAGCAGTTCAGGAAAATCTTAGCATCAAATTCTTTGTTACAATTTTAATTCTAGTACTATGGCAAATACTTTCAGGTCAAGGTCAGAACAAAATCCCCTCACATTTCTTAGCCTTTCTGTCTCTTTCATTAAAAATTAAGAGAATTCAAATTGATTGGTGTGCTTCTCGAATAAGAATTTATTTCCTTCCCACAAATTTATAATCAGGTCTAATTTATAGTTAAGCCTTATTCTGCAATAATATTTTACTCTCCCATGTCTCAAAAAAAAAAAATCAATAACATGTAGTGCTTGCAAAGTTTTCCCTTCAGATTTATCTGAGATCTGATTTAGTCTCCTACATTTTTTCTTAATTACTGGCAAACAGTAGTTCCATAGCTGAGGAACTTTGTGATTCCTTGTTGCAAGCTATGATACATCTAAATACTTCATTCATGCTCCATACCTTTATTCAAATTTGCTTTGACTACTGCAGAAAAATAAAACTTGTCTCTAAAGAAAATTATTAGATAGATTAGGGCACAGCTTCTTGCTTCAGAAAGGCCCACCACACTTTATATCAACTGATCTTTTAAAATATTTTCAAATTCAAAGCATAGTTTCAACTTCTGCCTTACAATTAATGTTTTTTAGTCTGGGGTACTGTCTATCTCATAAACAACTAGCACCTCTACCACAAACTTATAAGCCTGCTTTACTAGTTAAAACAATTTCTTTCAAAAAATGTAACAGTGAATAGCTGCACAGCCTAATAAAAATACCACTTCTGAAAACCTTGACTTATTTTAACTTAAAAAAAAATCCCCAAGAATTCGAGACAGCATTTAATTTGAAAATCAATGGAAAGAGCTGAACAACAAATCTAGCCCTGTTTGATAGACAACCTGTGCCCATTTAATGAATAGACTTCAGTTACTACAGTATGGTGATGCAATCAGATATCTCAGAGCTTGTGAGCAGAGCTGTTACCTTATTCCACACCACTCAATTGTGTGTTCCAAAGGAAGCGGACAGCAGTGTCCTATGGAGAGATTCCCTTTGCAAGGGAAGCAGGAGCCAATGAGGAGTTGCTATGTTCTAGCTTGCTTCACCTACTGCATACACCCCTGGGAAGGCTTGCACACGTTGGTACAGTGGTCTTCTAAATCTTTGATTTAATGAATTACTGCCAAACTACTTGAACAGGGCAGTTACATAAAACAGAATTGTTTATAATTTTATTGTCCCGCAAAAAGCAAGGCATTATAATTGCAGTCTGGGAACTAATGAATCAGATCATGCACTAGGGCTGTGCACACATGGAGAAGATTTGGACCACAATCTTCTAATTCTCTGACAAATGTTGGTTCTCTGCTGGTTCCCTTCCACCTCTCTCCGATACTGCTTAGTGTAGAAAACATGGACACTCTTCACTGGTCATGCCTCTACACCCAGAAAGAAGCATCTTCTCTTCCCTTGATCTCCTCACATGTTCACACTCCCAGATAGAGAAGATACACAATGAGCAACTGAAGCTACTTTCCTCCTTGGATACAGCAAGAAAATTTCACCAGAAAGCACTGGCTGGTTGTGCCCAAGTGCCTCTTTTAGAACTTCAATGGCTCAATGGGCTCTTCCCCAGATCAAAACAGGGATCCTCAATAAAAATTCCCCATAGATCTACCCCATCAGCAGGAGAGCTGGGGGCTCGAGTGCCTCAGGGCATTCAAGTTATCAAACAATCCTACCATTCCTGTTAGCAATAAAATGGCAGAGAAATTTGCTTTCAAACAGCCAGAATGTTCACAGAGCTGCTGGGTTTGTAGGCTGTGTGCAAAAACATATTGATCAGGTTCAATTCAAGATGGAAACATGTTTTTCAAGAAACTGTGTCCTCCCAAGAGGGAAGTGCTGTCTTCTGCACAGATCTTTTGCTTAAATTCTGATGCAAAGAATGGACAGTGACTTTTAGAAGGCTTTAAAAGCTTAGGGAAAGCACTGCAAAAATATTGGACAAAATAGTCATATTATAAAAAACAATGTACCCATGATTTAGGGAACACATATATGTATATGTTAATACACACATATACTTTAAAATAGTGATACACATACGTAGTACGTATATTGCCATAGTAATTCTTCAGGTCCACATTTCAATAAATGACAAAAGCTTCAAGTCTTCAACAAGAAAATATGCAGCACTGCGATACATAATTAATAAAATTAAAGATATATGAAAGCTTATTCCTAAATTTACTTATTGCTGCTGGAAAGAACTGAGTCTGTCAGTCTTCCTTCCTTCTTTCTCTCTACTGTTTCTTACCTTGAATTCTCTCTTCCTAAACCAATAGCACCTTCTTTTCTTCATGTGTTCTCCTATATCTTTCCCCTTTCTTTTCCCACAAAGCCTCTGCAAAGCTCAAAATCCTTTCAGTTTGAATGTCTGTTTTATGAAGGGTGAAATGGGACTAAAACCAAGATTTTTTGCCCCCTATGTTGGAGATATAACAATGATTTTTAATCCAAAGTAGTTTCTCGTAAACATATATTCTACTTGTAATCCCTTTCATAGAATCATAAAACATTTTTAAATTAAGGAGAAACTCAAGATTCCAAGAACAATCTTTATGGACTACTTGAATTACCATTCAATTTGGTGATGAGTCGTGGACCTTAATTGCTGGCTGCTCTACGCTTCAAAGCTAACACAGATTTAATACCAGCAACCACTGTGATGAAAATGATATTTTGAGTTTAAATAAAGACTAGGCCAGATTTCTCATGTCTTTCCAGAATTCTTATGTCTTCTTTTTCCTATATGTTTACATACTAAAATCATATTTTTAGTCAGTCTCACAAGTGAAAAAAGACATAGCTATTAATACTGCTGGTGATAAATTTATTGACATTACATGGGAATATTACCCAAATCCACTTATTTTATCAAGGTAAATTTGAACTGTAGTTGATTTATGAACCAAAACAAACCCTAAAACTCACCATCTAAAATAGAAAAAGAACCCCAAACCAAATATTGCAAGATAGAACCTTGAAGATAAGATACTTTATTTTCACATTAATTTGAAACTTACCTGGGCAAGGCAAAATGTTGCATTCCTGGTACTCTAGAGATGGGCCAAGGCAAGGAAGTCCCCCATACTTGGGCTCAGGATTGCTGCAGACCCGTTTGCGATTCCGGATACCTCTACTGCAGTCACGACTGCACTGAGACCACGGAGACCAGGGTGACCAGGCACCATTGATGGTATGAGCAGAGTATCGTCCAGAACGCAAGAAATCCCCTGACAATCCTAATAAAATAAGGATCAAAAAAGTAATACTGAATTAAGACAGTTTCTCACCCCAAAACAACCTTTTCCTCTTAAAATTTACTCCTAGGCTTGCAGCAAGTAATATGAACAGGAGGGTTTTGTCCTTCAGTCTCACAATCCAGACCCAAGTTTCATCTCAAGAATCTGGTCCATAATAAAAATTTCATGATCACTTGCACAGAACTACAGTGAAGAGTTGGATCCAATGCTTCAGTTAAAACTTTATGGTCACATTGACTGAACTAGACAATTTACTCCACCTAAGAATGATAAAAATTATCTCTCTCTTGCACAGGAATTGCCATCAGAGAATCTCCTAATATATTACATAGATATTATTGCCTCTGTTTTACAGGAAGAAGGGGACAAAGGAGAAAGGACTGAGCTTTCTGTGACCACTCATTGAGCCAGCTCGATTGGTTCTCCTGCAGGGCTCTGCTCACTTGATCCACACAGCCTGCCTCTGCTGCTGGCTCTGCACAGAGGCTCATGGATATCCAGTGCCCTGTACTTATCCTAGCCATATTCAGACTTTAGACAGTGTCCACTAATAAGTCCACAAAGTCTAGCAAAACTGCCCTTTTGTGAAGAGCAATGTTTTGCCACTTTAAAAATCAGTTTATTTTCCACTGCATTGAAGTGTTCTAAGGCACATATAAGCTACAGAAATCAGCCTTTTGGAGAGACACACACACCCCATAGAATATTCTTTTTTAAAATAATCATCTGACAAGTGGAAAACGTATTTTCTAAATAAGTTTAGTACAGAAAAAAGGCATTAGATTAAACAGCAATGGATGAAGTCTGCTATTTATCAGTGAGAGCGGACACAGAGATCTTGTTCACAGCAATAGACTTGGATAAAGCCCTGGGTGAAATTCTCATAATCTGCAGTTCATTTGAGTACCTCAGTCCCTTCTGGGCTTGGTCCTGCATGGGAAAAGACTCCCTCAACAGTAGTAAGCACTACACTGAAATCACTCTTGAGCTGTAGCCTTACCTCTAAGCATCACTACTAAGCGTCTCCACCAACATTGCTGGGATTTCCTACTGTTGCCAAAGCAGTTCACCTATCCCAGTGGAAACTCTATGACTGATGGACCAATAACTGCTGCTTTTATTGCAAGTACTTATTTAAGTAGCTGTGATGAGAGAAGGTCCTGTGAATGGTACTTCAGCCAGCAGAGGATGTGGCTGGCTCTCTATGCTGGAGCTTCAGTACTGCCAGCATAAGTACAGATGAATGCATCATCAGCGGTGGAGAAATGCAGGGGATTGTTTGCAGCTCTAAGTGCAGCACAAATGCCTGTTCTTAAGAAATTGTTTTGTGCCTTGCCCACAGGCATGGGCCTGTGGGAGTATGAAATGGAGATAAAAAACAGAAGATGTACTGAACGAGGCTGTGAAAACAGACAGAAATAGTAACGTGAAGAGTCTGCCCAACAGTAGTCCTGCACTGAACAGGATCAGCATTCCGCATAGCCATGATGGAGGAGACTCTTATTTTCAGTGTCCACCCTATTTCTACCCGTGGTTATGGCATTAGTAACACTGCTTAACTTCTTCCCCAAGAAATATATTCACAATCACCCCAAAGCAGATGAGAGCTTGCATATTTTTATCCAACACTTGATAACATGCAATATTGGAATGATGATGCATTGACACAGAAATACTGGTAATAAGAAACTGGTGAAATTAATAAGAAAAGAGCAGAACTGCAATATAAAAATGACTAAAAATGGATAAAACCTTTCAGGAATTATAGAGGGTAACTATTTCTCTCCTGCTGAGCCAGATTCTATTACACAGATATTAAAAGCAGCATTTCAAAAAACATGACATACATTCAAATGCAAAAAAGGGAGCAAGTACAGAGAAACAGAATGTGAATTATGAATACAGGTCCACTTTCCTGCTCTGTAAGACCTTTTTTTGCAATTTTGTATCACTCTGGTCATGTAAATGCTCAGCTTATGTACACAGTGAGTTGTGAGACCAAAATAATAGTATATTTTATACCAGAACTCTAAATAAGGGGGATTTTAGGTTATTAAATGAAGTGCATTGCAAAAAATGAAAAAAGTATTAATCAGATCAGACTGCCATTCATTCAGTTCATAAATCACTGCAGGGTGTATCACTTCATAAAAATACTAGGATATTTTGAAGATATTTTTACAGGACACATGTAGCTTTTTAAGTCCTAAGGAAAATGTGTGACCTTATCTGACTTATGGTATTGGATTTCTTGTGATTTAAATTGGGGACTGGGGAGTGGAATCTTCTAAGCAAAAGCTCTAAGGTAGTTTAGCTCTGAAAGAGAAAAATATTCCAAAGAATCTTTTCAGTGTGGAGTTTGGTCTGCAGCCAGTGTTCCCCTGAGTTTTCTTCTTTCCAAAGCATCAAAAAAATTATTATAAGGACCAGTCTTTTCACAGTTTTACCATAATTAATACAGTGTTCATAAAGGGGCGTTTAGACTTTTCCTTTCAGACAGAAACTACACAGTAAAAAATTAACATTATGCCATTAACAGCATGAAAAGTGACAAGACCAGTTTGCATTCTAGAAATACTGTTCTACATATTCCTTGAACAACACTATAGCCTTCTACAGTGAGGGGACGGGGTGCACGGATGAGGGGAGAACAGTCGATATTACTGACCTCAACTTTACTATGGGTTGTAACACTGACTCCCATAATTTCCTGCTAGACAAGTCAACAAAGAATGAGCTAGATAAGTGGACAGTGCAATGTGTTGAAAACTGGCTGAGCAACTAGGCCTGGAGGACACTGATCAGCCATTAAGAGGTCAGCTGCAGAAAAGCCACGAGCTTTAATCCTGTTTAACACCACCATTAACGACCTGGACAAGTTTGCCTTGACTGGGAAGAGTGGGTGATAAACCAAAGGGTCGTGCCACACTTCGACAAGGCAGAGAGAAACCTCATGGAGTTCAGGCGGCGAAAATGCAAAGTCTTGAATCTGGAAAGGAATGACCCCATGCAACCACACTGAGGCCAAGCACCTAGAAAGCAGCTCTGCACAGAAGGAGGACAGAAAGCTGAATGTGAGCGAGAAATGCACCCTTGTGGAAAAAAAGGCACCTGGGTTACATTGGGAAGAGTTTTTCCAGTAGGTTAAGGAAGGACCCTTCCCCTCCACCCAGCACTGGTAGAGAGCCCATCTGGAGTGCTGAGCCCAGTCCTGGGTTCCTGAGTCTTTCAGCTGACAGGTCCTGTTTGTCATCTGAGGTGGTAAAGGGGATGGGGGGAAACGTAAAATTAATCAAAAGATTACATTGTAGAATTTGTTCAAGCAAAACTTCTTCAGAAAGTAAGTGTATATACAGAACAAAGTCCTAGCCTTATCACAGTTTACATCAAATTTGACAGGAGAAGACATAAATAGAAAAGTATTGTAATTTTTCAGTGGCACAAAACCGAAAACTGCGACTTGTCTCATTAAACTGTAGTTTTCTTGCTTGCCACTTCTGTCTGCAGTTTGGGCCACTTTCAGATTGCTCTACATCCACCTCCAGAGGATCTCCACAAACCAGAGGATCTCCACAAACCAGACTGTGCCACCCAACAAAACCCAACATTAAGCTGTTTTTCTCAGCTTACTGCTCCAAAGATAAAAATACATAGCCAAACCAGGATGCAAGGGCCAATGCCCTCGGCATGGTCGCAGCAAAAGAATAGTTGCCAAAACAAAACCTTAGTCCCCCTTATTTAAAGCCCATCTACAGAAATAGTTGTAAAATCTGCAAAGAGAACGATCAGTCATAGCATCATCAATAAACTAATGAATAGTTTTCCCAAGACAGACAGAACATCTGTAAGTCAAATTCCAATCTGACCTTTACGACAGGTTCATCATTCAAATGTTTTAAACTAAATTGTTCTCAGAAAGACTATGACTGACTTAGAGCCCTGTGAACAACTAGAAGAATGAATTCTACCTACAGCTTACCAAGAGGCACATTTTCAGTTGTTCAGAAGTCATACTCAAGCAATAAACTGCTGCACACTGAGGCTAGAAAAGGGGATTTAACTACTTGACCCCAGTACAATTTTAAAAAGGCAGCTGTGCTTCTCTAAGGTGAAAAGTTCCGTGAGTAGCAGCAAGTACTGCAAAACTTCAGTAAAAGCAAACACAGTGATTTTGTGAACAAAATAACCATCAACTTCTGAGATCATGGAAGACAGAAGATAAACAAAAGACGTTTCTTTCATTTTAAGCACTTCTCTTTGTTCAATATCAGTAAAATTACAGAGAAATCAGTACTGCTCTGCTGATGATTTACTTATTCCATAACGCAAATATAACTGAAAACAATGGCCCAATTAATTGACGTAATTCTGATCTAAACCGAGATGATTTGATGATTTCTAAGTACATTTTTAAAACTTTTTGGTTGAATTGAAATAGCTTCATAAATCCACAAGAAATTAATCCTGTTTGGAGACATGTAAACATGAAAGTCACCTGCCCTGACTAGCACAGGTGAAAAAACCTGTCTTTGCAAAAGCCTGTAATGAGACTTTGGTTGGCCTGATTCTTCTTGAAAACTGCAACACTCTCAGCCAAGTTCAATTAATTTGCCTTAAAAGTGAGGCTCTATTAAAGCACATAGTTTAATAATAATTCCCTAGTCTAGCCTGTAGCTAAGTAATGCAGTTGTAAGTAAGAGAGAAGTAGCTGTGACACCTGATAAATTATATTACTTGACTGATTTATGACTTATGTCCTCCAGTTCAGACCTAACAAAGAAAATTCAATTATCCAAGCAGTCTAGGTTCATGACTTTAGGAAAAGATGATCTGAAGCCAAATTCAAGTATCCTGAATAATTTCTAAATGACAGCATGAAACACTGCTTGAAGTGCAGACGTAACAAGGATAAGCAAAGATTGTTTCAGTGCTGTCACTTTCTGAAGACAGTCTGCAAGTTATTTGACAATAATATTGAAGCATAAAACTTATATAACTTCAGGCCTAAATACCTATAACTTATAAAAAACTTTATAAACCTTCAAAACATAGTAAAATTGAAATGTTAAAATGTAATGGCAAACACTAATGCAATGCAAAGACAGCATATTTTAAAAACCTAAACAGTATGCAGATGGAGGATGCCATGTTGGCATGATAACTTTATTTCTCTATTTCTTGCTCTTCTGTGTTTAAGTGTTTAACCTCAAAGTTCCACTGTGTTGTACTTTGTCAATCAAACTTAAATTCGTCATCAAATTCAGTTCTAACTTCCAGAATTTTTGTTCTTGCTCAGAACACCACAGCTTAGCTTCAATACGACAGTATAAGACATAACTTCTCAAAACGTACTCCTCCTGACTACAGGACATTCCTGATTATCAGCACATGTTCTATTCTGTAGTAAATTCTGAATGCACTCTAGATTTCCTGTGAGTAACACAAGGAAAGATTTAATCAAACTCTTCACAAGAGGCCATAGCCACGAGAAGAGTAATTCAGACAAAATCATATCCTGCCTTCAAAATAACTATTGTTTTGAAGTTTGAGATAGAGGAAGCAGCAGCAACTAGGAATCTAGGTGCAGGTTTCTGGGTGCCTGGGGAAAAAAAAAGCAAGCAAAAGACCCTTTAAGACTGAAATGACTGAAATTAGAAGTATTGCCTTTGTTTAATTGCCTTCAGAAGGTATTTTGGAAGCTAACCTGATCTAAGTCTGGCCATGCCAAAGTCAAGTGCCTTGCCTAAGCCCACCATTGCTGTCTGCGTTGCACACCACGGAAAGAAGGCAGTATCTCCAGAGAGTGAACTGCGCCCATTATATCAGATGCTTATCTTGGATGGATCCCTCATTCCTCAGGGTGCTAAAGCTCTCTTTGCAGACTACAACGGAGTCTAGACTTTGGTAAGATAAATTCAACCTAGAAAAATCAGGCAACTTTATATCTTTTGAAATATTTATCCCTGGGTTAAAAAATTACGTTTTCAATAAGATTATTACTGCTTACATATCAGATAATCTTACAGAGAGCCAGCATGTTTAATATAGATATTTAATATGTTTCATAAGCACACATTACAGCCTAGGGTAATGTAATTTCTATACTCTGAATGCTGGATTGTACAGACAGTGCATTAAGACGTACCACAATGTACACAATCTCTTTCAGTTTATTTGAAATAGCTGTCTCTTTCCTATCTGAGCACCATATGAAAACCCAGAGGCAGGGAACAAGATTTATTTTTCTTTCCTCTTAATCAAACTTCAAATCAGAAAAGCAAGAATACAGTCTGCCAATGCTACTGCTTACTTGATTGAGATAGAAATCTTACCACACTCAGAAGGAGTCTAGTGGGTTTCTGGCAAGAAGTTCTATCTCTAAGCTCAGACTGCAAAGAAAGTTTGCTTTGCTAGCATCTGACAGTGAAACATGATTCTGTTTAACACGGCGTGACTATAGTTGCACAGTGGGAGATTATAGGCAATGAGAAAATTTCAAACAAATGGCTCCTATCTGCAAGGAACAGAGAACTGATCTCTGCAGAACACATCTTTGGTAATGAGGTATGCCAAGCATTCTGTACCAGGATTAATCTTTCTGTAAAAGCCAGAAAATTGCTACAATTCAACATGGAGATAATGAAAATAATGTTTCACAGTATCCAGGCTCTGGTCAGGTGGATGTAAGTTATGATGTTTTCTTGCTATCTAGCCAGAAATGGTGAAGGTGTCTGCCACAATTCATGGTTTCTTATGACTTCCCTCTGTTCCAAAAGCTACAGCTACTCTACATGACTCTTATTCATGTATTTTCTTCCAATGAAATCAAGGAGCAGTAGCGTGGTGGTGTGTTGGCTCACATCTAAACCTGGGAGCAGGGAAGTACTCCTGAATCCTGCAGTTTAGAGGCAGTCAGCAAGTTTCATCTCATCAGCAAATCAAAATGGTGCCCCCTCACCCCTCCCTCAACAAATGTTCCACTCCATACTTTTCTGAAATCCAAAACCACAAAATGACTAGGCAAACAGTCTCAAAATAAAATGTGCTATTTTCACCAGAAGTGTATTGGTTAATGCAGCCGCTTGGAACACCGATCGAGTTTCATCTTTCATTACAGAATTAAAGATTCACTGGCCAAAAAGAATCAAAGAATGAGCGCAAATTAATGACAAAGCTATAAGGGCACTCACTAGGAAGAATAGACAGATGTATAATAGTTTCTGCCCTGTCAAGTACTCAATAAAAAGTACTTAAATATTCAGTAGTTTTGGGATTAGTCAGCAAAAATCCTTCACCCAGATGAACATTTCTATTACTATGCAATAGGGTTGGGGTCATGCACATACATTGCTCCAGTGATGAATTATTTCCAAATGAATCAAAGCAGCAGCTTCAGCAAGATGCAACAACAACAAAAAAAAAGCACAATGCCAGGAAATTCAGGAGTATTATGTGCAGAAGCAAAAAAAAAAAATCTTCAAGCTAATCAGGCAAAAAATGCACCTGAACCACCATCCCCGCCCCCATCACTCGCATGCTGAAAAAATGTGCAATCTATTTAACAAATTGTAGGGTCTGTTACTTCTGCCTATATCCTGTAGGAATCGGCTTATGCATCCAGCTCCAGGAGAGGTCTTATGATCATGATTTCAGAGCTGAGAGAGGTGTCTCCATGCCAAGTTCCAGTTTCTTGCAGCAATGTGATCTACAACAATCTGGCTCTTGCCTGGTTTGCCTTACTGACCTCCTCTCT
The DNA here is from genome assembly GCA_013397845.1 of Melanocharis versteri. Classification (NCBI taxonomy): domain Eukaryota; kingdom Metazoa; phylum Chordata; class Aves; order Passeriformes; family Melanocharitidae; genus Melanocharis; species Melanocharis versteri. Next base: position 615,630 of record VZTG01000802.1, on the reverse strand, counting down.
TATGTCACGCGTTGGCTTTTGTATACTCCTTTCTCACATGCTGCCATCTCAGCTGTCAGCCCAGATTATACCTAGATTCTCCTGTAGCTCTATTTCTACTTGGTGTGGTAACTTTCCCGAGTTTGCACTACCTGGTGGGAAAAATATTCTCTTTCTCATTCAATCTCATGAAATTTTAAAGATGTGTCATCAGTGTTGAAGTGCTGGAAGACAGCAAAAAGCAGCAGCACCACCTTGAAGTCTCATTAAGGACAAGAGAGGCAGGTCATACACCAATCCTAGCAGAGCAAAATCTTTGCTGAAATTTAGTATGAAGTCTGAAATTTAGTATGGATGAAAACAGAATAGAAGAAACACTTGTGCCAAGAGTTGCTCCATGCCAAAATCTGCCTTGCTATCCAGACCTAAAAAAAATCCCAACATTTGACATTGTAGATTATCTGAAATGAGAATGACACAGAGAACAAAACTAAGTCTTATCTGGAGTACCACGGGTTTTGTTTTAGTATTTCACACAGTTCACTACTATATATTTCTTAAAAAAATTACTAACATCCTGCCCCCTTCAAAGAGGCACAGATGCCAAGTGAAACAAAGGTTTTCTACAGGACGAAGGGCAAGGGAGGGGGGGCAGGATGGAAGTTTCTAGCATGTTATCACAGAAGCCAACTCTGCAGCCTCCCCTGCTTCCAAAACCTTGACATGTAAACCTAGTACAGGCAGGAGCTTAACATTGACTTTCACAATAGTTGTCTGTCTGAAAAATAGTGAGAATTAGGAAGTCCAAGGACTCAGAAACTGTCCTTTCTTTGTGGTCTTAGATAAGCCAAATTCCTTCAGTCATACATTTTTTTCGGCTAACCTGGGTCTTGTAAAGAGACAAAAGACTACGTAAGTGGAAAACAGGCCTATAAATATTAAAATATAATAATCAAAAATCAGTATTTTTTCGATTATATGACTAAAATGTAATACTTTAAAAGATACACTGATATATAATTAAAACTGGATAATCAATGAAATGCACTAATAAAACTAGAGTGACTGTAAGAATTTCTCCTAGTTTTAATTTTTTTTTATACATATACAGAGCTATGTATTACTGATAGGAAAAGAAGAAAATTCTGAAACAAAGTAATTCCAATGTAAAGTCATCTAAAGTTAAAAAGATTTTGAATGAGTTTGGTTTTCGATCTCAGAAATAAACAGAACTTTAAATTACTAGCAAAAGCACAGCATAAACTTTTATAATAGAAATTATCCAGTGCATAAACTCCTTATTTATTTAATCACCTGTATGAATCTTACAGTTGTTACTTTTAAATTACTGAGCAAAAGTTCTTCTTAGAATATTCCATATTCTAGCAAAATATTCCAGAAATACGTTAATGTTGCACAAATTCACCCCTAGTAAAAGCTCAGGGGAGTATAAGGAGGTAACAGAATCTTCTAAGAACAGGATTATTACAAAGAGAATTAAAATAACCTGGCAAATCTCATAACGGGCAGTGAAAGAGACTTGCTTAGTCTGAATGATGATGCTACATCCAGAAGAAATACAGGTTTAGTTCCCTACTGGGATCACTATGCCCTCCCTCTCATTATCAGTTCTGTTACACAAGACAGACACCAGCGAACAGAAACCCTGTGCCAAAAAGGGAACTGCAGACACGTCACTAGCGGGGGGCACGGTGAGCCCGCCGCGCTCTGCTCACCATCTGTGGAGCATCCGCTGGTGCCATCGCTGGAGCAGTAGCGCATCTCAATGCGCTGCCGTCCCACCTCCAGCAGGTTCGGGTCAGGCAAGCGCGCCTTGCACGTGTATCGGAAACGCTGCTCGTAGTGACCGCCGTTGTCTGAAATGTTCACCGGCGTCCAGGGCGTCCAAGGAGTTGTCTTTTTTAACTCTGGGCAGGCGTTGGTGTTACAAGGCTGATATTCCTGGAAGGAAAAGGTCATAATAAATGTAATCATCAAATATGAACTTAAAAACACCCCAGAAACACTCAAAACAGACAAAATGACAACCATCTAAAACAAGCCTCTGATATTTTTCAGCATTTCAAATAACATTGATCATCAATGAACTTTTAATACCAGTCTCAAGCTGAAAATATTTTTTTCAGCTTCTATGCAAGCACAGTGTCACACTGCTAAAAGCAATAATATACCAGTACAAATCACATCTATCACATCCATAAAAACAGTAAATCAAACACTCTAAGTAGCAAGTACTCTAAGTACCATAATCAAGCATATCCTTTATAAATTAATAGCCCCAAGTAAGGTGAAGCTAAATACGCTAAAGCTTTTAATTAAGAAAAATTCTGATAAACTGCAAGTACGTGACACAAACCAGCAAATAATTCCTTGGCAACATCTAGTGGCATATGAATAAAAAAAACACTGTCCATTTTGTATATTGCTTACATACTTCAAAAGGGACAACAGACAAAATGTGTTTTCTATTACAGATTCTGGCTCCCTGAGGTGCATGTTACTCATAGCTCCCAAACTGCTAAACCTATCTTCAGAAGCAAATTCCCTGTGGAGTGATATGCACTAAAAGGAGCAGATGACGTCTAAGAAACCAATGCAGAATTGCCAGTATTCTTACAAATGCAGACTTGTCAGTATTCTCAAGCCCCCAGATCTATGTCTTCTGATGAGTATCATCAAGGTCTGTAGGTCCTGCCTATTCATTTTCCAGAACAAAATATACTTCACTGGATGCAAATGCTTTGTAAAATATATGGAAGAAATTAAACAACCATTGAGTATCAGAATAAATTCACACTGATGAATTATTAAAGATCAAAAGAAATAAGCATCAATGGGAAAAATTAACATTTTCTCTCTACCTCTTGCCTGTTAGAGAGAGAGAAACTGAGCAGAAAGCACTTTCTGAAAAGGAGCCTACTGAAGTTTGTAATTCCACTAAATACTAAAAAAAATAATTAAACAATATAAATAATGGTTTTATCATATATTACAACCTCCTTCTTCCATAACCTCTACACCAGTTGGTAGCACCATATTCCAACAAGCAATAGATTACCTGTTCCTCTCTTTCCCATGGCGATAATAGCCTTTTTATCTCATACTTTCTTCAGTCCACTACCTCTTCTCACAGATAGTCCAATTTATCAACATACCCAATTAGGTTTAGAGCAATTGCTTCCAACCTATGTTTTAGTTTAAGGTCTCTGTTGCCATTTCAGATCTAAAAGAATCTTGTTGTCTGAAAGCATCTCTAATTTTTCCATCTGTTAGAACTGGAAAAATAATTCCCCAGAAATCCCTGTCCCACTAACATAGCCATGCACCAGAGAACCCACCATGATGTTCAAGATTCTTAAGGACTGAGGCCACAGGGACTTGCAACAACCTTGTGCCTTCACAGTTTTGTGTTACTCCTGAAATAAAGAGATCTTAGCCCAAAGGCTTCAGCTGGACTACTCTTGTTCCCTCCTTAAGGCTGTGCAAAGTCCCTTCCCACCTTAAAACTTGTTGGTCACTACTATGGCGACCACAAGTCATACTCAGGCACCATTTAGGAAAGAGAATCAACCTTTCTGGGATCTGAGTCTCAGCCTTGCCTGGTTTCTGGCTCCGAAGACAGCAAAGAACAAGCAAACTATCTGGTCCTGGGTACAACAGAGGAAGTAATTTCTCCATGACTCCTCAGGAGTCAACTGTTTAAATCAGGTATGTTTTAGACTGAGAACATAACATGTTATGACTGTTCTCCTTGCAGCACATGAACTGTAAAAAAAGAAATCATAAAATTCACAGAACCCAGCCATCAGCAGAACTACCTTTGCCATCTGAGCTGGCCACTCACCTTCAAAGTGTCGTACCTCCAGTGCATCTTTCAGCAAGAGCACTCTGCCTTTCCCTCTCCTTTTTTTTTTTTTTCTCTTAAGATGTCTAGCACTGATGAGTCTATCACCTCCCTGGATTAGCTGTTCTGCTATTTAGTAATCTGCAAAGCTAACAAATTGCAAGTTAATAGGAAGCTGCATTTTCCCCTTAATTTAATTTTCCATTCACTGAATTTTGCTGTGCCTTTATCAATGATGCTGAAAGTGTTTCTTGTCCCAAACCCACAAAAAAATTTTTCATGCCCGAGTACCCATACATAGCGATAAACTAAGCTTAACTTGTTAAACCTATACAGGATTTAAAACATGATCTCCAGGTCCTTTGCACACAAATGTCTTCCATTTGCCCCATTTCCTTATTTTCCCTAAGACTGGACACCAAAATTTGACTTGGCATTCTAGAAGCAGTCTTATCAATACAGCATGCAAAGGCAATCATCACCCCATTTGCCTGACAGTCTGACTTATTATGCACATCATTGCATTCATGCTTTTTCCTTCCACAACATTATACAAAGAGTCTAAATAGACCCAATTATCTTTGATATCCTGTCCTTTTCTAAATCACAGCATAACAACTACCTATAGTTTTTTATCCCACACAAGAGGCTGGTAGTATTTGGCAATTTAAAAATATGTTTTATTAGCTTGTGCAATTATCTAACATATTATTTACTACCTCACCAATCTCTGTCATGCTCAAGCTTTACTGAAAATGTCTTATATCACTGTCTAGACTGTTGATAAAAATGTTAAGTGCTATTGACCCAAGAACTGATTCCAGGCAGACTCTGCTAGACACATCCCAGTAATTTATATCTGCCCATTGACACCACATTTTTCAATTTGTCAATGAACCAGCTTTTAATCCATTTAACGTTTGTCACATGTTTCAGTTTTCTGAATCAAATTATTTTCTGTTGCAAAGCTAAATGTCTTGGAAGAGGAGATGTGCTGTATTACTTTCAAACATCTTGAAACCCAAACTCTTTTTTATTAGTAAGCAGGAAAAAAAAAATTAACCAGTATAGTAGCTACCACAATGTTTATTTCAATATAGTCACAATAGTCTAAAAGTTTTAGTTCTTCATTTGTTCTTGATTTTTGTACTGGTATTTTTCAGTCAAAACCAAAAGCTACTAGAAATGTGAGGGCTTTATTAGACGTGGCATAGACAGGTGAGGGTCACGTAAAGCAGAATATGTGAGGTATGTAACGAACCCTTTGTCAAATAAATACAGCTAGTAGAGGAAGAAGCTAATCTAGTGGCAATGTACTGAATGTTGCTTTGCTAACACACTTCTGAGATGAACACGTCAGCTCCCTCGCTTCTAGAAAGACAGACTGCCAGTGTTCAGCGTGCTTCAGGATGTGTAGTTCCTTCACAGACCCTGACAGAGAGTATTCTCCTATGCTGTTACACGAGCCAGAAAGAAAGATGTTCCCGAAGAGTGTCTGTGGGGACCATTTGTTAGTTTTCCTTTCTTCTTGCTTGCTGCATAGCTTATATGAAAGTTTGACTGCTGTCATGCTCGTCTATTCAACCACCGGATAATAACCATGAAAGGCTGAGAAAGTCGGGGGAACAAAAGTACATGTAGTTTAACCGGAGAATATTTACAGCAGTAAATAATCTCTCCAAGAGAAAATTCAGAGGACTATCACCAGAATGGATGACTCCTTGGAGTTCTGGAACTAGTAATGACCTGGCAGAGCCCACTGGCTGCTGTCACAAACAGCGAGTGCTGCACTGCTCTATCGACTACCATATCTGCCACGGAGTAATCAAAAACCGCATGGTGCTTGTTGATACCATCGATGTGATCTGATGCTGAAAACTCCAGTATAAGCAGAACAATGACCTTCCTCTCAATGGTCTCAGATTTGGAAATAAGGAAAGGGAGAGAGAAAAGGCATAGTTCAGATTACACATGGGTGTATTAAGTGCTGCTAGCATGAAGACATAGTCTAACTGGAAAGATTCGAGAGGGAAGAGAGAGGGAACATGGAGACTGATACCTCTGCTTGGTCTATCCTCCCCTTAGCACCTTGCCCAATGCTTGAATGATTTACCCAAGAGGGATTTCAAGAATATGGCCCTCTCCAAAGCAATTCTACCAGCTAGAGTCATGGGCACATTAATCAAGTAACCACATATTAGTCTCAGATGAATGAAAGTCTCAGATGAAACACTGAGGTCTCATCTCAGTGGTAAGACAGAGCTAGAAAAGCAGTGAAGCATTCTGCTTCGATAGCGCTGCTGAGAGGAACCGAGACAGCAGCTGCTAAACTCCACCCCTGACGTTCCACATGGACTAAATGGAGAGATGGGGTCAAGCTCTCCTGGGAGATTCTCTAGATACTCAGAGAAATACCTCAGGGGCTCAAGTGATGGATTATGCACATTAGTCCTTATGGTATGCTTGTAGACTCCGAGCAATAATTACTGGAGGCCATTTACAGACTCCAAAAATATCATTGCAATAGTTCAAGCGTAACCGCATTCTCAAAGTTCTCTTTGCAAGTTGTTCTAAAACTTGTCGTCTAAGTCACCATATCATGGCTTTTAGTTTAGAGTGGATTTAGCCACTGGAGACAGTTGAATTTGGACCTGGCTATACCTGGTGCAGTATAGATTGTAAAGACTAAATTTTAGGGGGCAACTCAACAGATCATTGAAATTTTATACAAAATACAAAAATAAATACATACCTCACAAAATACATGTCTGTGAAAATGCTAAATTTAAATTAAAAATTATCATGAAGGACACCAGTGGTAATATCAGGAAAGGCATCATAAATTCATAAATTAAAATGATAATTTGGAATCATAGAAGATAGATAATAATTGTGCTGTTAAGCAGCTACCTTGCTTCTGTCCTTAAATATAATTTCTTAGTATTTGTGCATAATGGTAAAAGAATATTAATGTCATATTTTCCTCAAAGATTTATTTAGAAGTATGTGGTTATATTATTTTAGAAAAGGGCAACTAAAATTCAATTTCAAACTGGAGGGGACTATTGCTAAATCACACAGAACAAAACTCACTGTTTTCTCCTGGAGGACATGGAAATGACCAATTTTTTTTGTTTCTGCATAGCTACTTTAGCCAAATTCCTGAAAAGTTTGAGAATCTCTGAGACTTTTACTCTTAGTTTAAGTTCAATTTTAATTAGCCAAACAGCATGGTACTCTGATACCTCCTTAAAAAACTAGACCAAAATATTATCTACATTTGAAGGACAATTTTTTTTCATTGAAACCAGAATTCAGATAGAGAGTTCTATTCCCATTTATAGTATATGTTTATATTATGGAGGGATTTCTCCTAACAAACTCTTATTTCTTTGACACTTATAGCATGTCTATGTGGAATGCACTTCCTTGGCTCTCATCTGTGTTTTTCTTTCTCACCTGTTAGTGTGACAGACAAAGCAGCTAAATCAACATTGACAGTGCATTTAAATATTTTCAGTCCAAGAGTTCTCTTTTATTACTTTCTATTAATATATTGTATTAGTTCTCAATTATTTTTTGAATCACCAAACAATCCATTGACTAAAAAAATACTTAGAAATTTTTGCTTATTGTTCTATCACGCTAAACGTCAACTCGACTAGCCCAAAATAATTCTTCAGGTATTAAGACACCGGTAGAAAAGAGTGTCACTGATGCATAAATTAAATGGTGTAGAATGTCTGCCACCTAAGACAAGACCGGGCTGTAAGATATGAGAACCTTAGTCTCTCAGCCATCTCTCAGCCTCTGAGTTTGTCTCAGCAATATGCAGCTAAAAGAAAGGATAGCTCTCACATGCAAGCAAAACAAAGGCCAAACTGAATGTAACAGTGCTATAATACTCCAGAGAAAAACAGCTCCCATGTAGAGAGGGCCTTGTTTAGACACCAAAATGTAAGTTTCCTGAAGGACTAGTACACCTTCTCTCTCTCCAAGAACCAAAAGATAGATAAAATTTATCTTCCAGTGGCTGAAAAACACACAGAAAAATCACTAACTGAACTTTAAAAAAGAAATGCTTCATTTATTTTTACTACAGAAATGTAAAGTCTTGTCTATTTAAAGAAGCATTTTCAAACTAAAACAAATAAAAAACAAGTCCCTGATCATATTTCTATTCATTCAACAGTTTAAAAAGCCAGCTTCTTCAATCAAATATCATTAGATACACCTTAGTTGAGCATAATTTTGCTGCTACAATACTATTTCAAAAGCATGACATGAAAGAACACCCAAACCCCATTAATTTCAATCCATTAAACTAAACATCTTCTACCCTGTAAATTTCACAGCTATACTTAGAAAACAAACCCTAAAAGAATTTCTGAGATCCCCATTGTATTTTAACCACACTAAGACATCCTCGTTTGAAGGCAGTGTTTTAGCTTCAGCTGACATCCACAGGAGGAGTTCTACTGAATCCAGTGGGACCAGGTTTCCAGAGACGATTGCTCACTGCAGATGCAATCTTACAGCGATGTAAAGCAAGGGTAGGAGGTTGTGTCCAGAATGGGTTTTTAAAAATGTTTTGATGGGTAGAGGGAGGAAAATAATTTATCCCATGCAAAAAGAATGGGTTTCTTCTGAACCAAAAAGATGTGGGTTTTGGCTGCAAATACTGACTGTGCACAACTTTTTGTTTCAATTTTGTGTATTTTAAAGAAAAGAATTGGAAAAATCTCCATTGTTGTAAAGGGCAATTGAAAAGGAATTAAACGCTGGATTTTGATCCCTTTTCCCTGGAGGAGTTCAAGGCCCCGTGGTCAGGTCAGTGGATTAGGACAGTTCAGGACTCAAATCCTTCCTATATTCAGTATCACTAATTTTACTTTGATAAGGAAAGTTCCTACTTTCATCACCTCTTCATAAACCCCATCAGTTTTTGGAGTGAACAAAGCCACCACGTTCCTTTTTCTACCAGCCATTTGTGTAACTCCCTGCTCAAAAGCTACATTCTATGTCAAACTCATCAAACTTTTCTGAAGGGAATTGCTACTACAGAAAATTACTGTTTTGCAGGTATGTTGCTGCTCAGGAGATTGGTGTCCAGGGGTCATTTTCTCCAGTTCATAGTCAGAAATCTTATTGTAAATTCCACCTCGTCTGTGGTTTTGTATGCAGTGTTACAATCTGGCACATCATAAACATGCCTCTCGTTCTAGCAGCTCCACTGTGAGGTGGGAACCTCCAAAAGTGGGGAACGAGAAGCTGGGGATGTCACCACTTGAACCCAGTAAAATTTAAGAAGACCAGAGGGCCTGTGAGAGGAGTAAGGATTCAGTTATTTTTGCCCTGAGTGTTGTCATTTAGACTACTGCAAAGAAAGGATAAGATATTACTGACCTGATGAAAACAGAACACACAGGACCATAAATAATCAAGGCTGTAAGGCCGAAGGGATTGTCCACCTATAAATGACTGCATGGATTTACCAAAACTGACTCAAAAGTGATTTCTATATTGCCACATAGTGAAGGCCTCAGCTGCAATAGGAAAGCCAGGACCAAAATGTGAGCAACATCATGACAAGTAGATGACGAAATATAAATATTATTAAAGGTAAATGATGTGTTACTTGTAAATGAAAAATTAGTCTTTCCAGCATTTAAAATCAGCATGTAAATAGCAGCCTTGAAATACATATTTATAAATTTAATTATAAAGAGAGGGGATTCAATTTTACCTTTAAACGTGCCATTTGAAAAGACCAGGAAAAGAGATGTATCTTCCCTGATCATTCAGTACTTCAGAAGTAGGGTAAAGGAGGTTGTTCAAAATTCCATTTTGGGAGGTATGATCAACCAATGGGAAAAAAGTGAGTTCCTGCAGCTCAAGGAGTTACCGCTCAGCTCGACCATGCTAACGATCTGTGCATGTGGCTTTATTCATTACAAATGCAAATGCAAAGGAAGAAGGATTAAGTCAGATAGAAAACAGGTGATTTATTTTGCTGTAATAACTCAATTGTTTGCAATTAGATTGAAATACTTTTACTGAGAAGCTCAACATTTTTAAGTCGGCCCTATAATTCCTGACAAAAATCTTCTAAATTGCTGAAACAGCTATTATTAACTTAAAATATATTTTTTTAAATTGATGGAAATCATGGCTATCCAAGTATTTATTAACTGAGAGTATGAATTTTAGGAGATAATCCAATAGTCAAAAAGGCATAAAAAGGCTATCAAGTCATCAATTTTAGAGTCTGCTGCTTCATAATCACTGCAAATTACTCATAAATTACTTTCATCTCATGTTTTCCTTCATGTACGTTCCTAGAAAGACAAAGAGAGCTATGTTCTTGTTGTAAAATGAGATCTATAACAACAAATATTTTAAACACCGAAAGTGGAAGAAAATCTGGAATTTCAGTTTTCACAGGAAACACCAGAGTTACTTGGCTACTTGTGACCTGGAAAAAGTTTAATTCTTAGATACCTGATGCTTAGATTCACCCAATGCTAGCTACAATATTTGTCAATGTGGCAAAATGGCTCCTTTCTTTAACAAGGCAGTTTCAAATTAAGCACAGCAGTAAAGTAGTTCTTGAAATGTATATCCTGAGGACACATTTACTTCCATAATATTTAAACCTGAAAAATTAACTGTGTGAAAAGCCTGCTGCCAAGTAATGCAGAAAATTAAAACAGTCATTATTATTTTATATCCATCCAGAGATCACTCTTTCAGATACTTATTAATTTATCCACAGTCATTCATTATATAATCAGTGCAGACTTACATTACAAGTAATGCTTTTACCAGCCTACAGCTCATCATTGATCTGATTTTCTACAACGAGACAATCTTTTAGGTTCAGCTGTTAGGTTAGGATCAAAATCTGAGGGAAAAAAAATGCAGCTACTAATCAAAGGTACATCAAAACTGACCTGAGAGTGTGAAAGTATTAGCTGCTTATGCAATCATTTAGACAACAAGCACTCAATTGCAGCTCATTTAGTTGTTTTTTGGGTGTTTTCCCACATTAAAGATCGATAAATTGTGTTTTATGAAAAAATGGAACCAAAATTTGAGAAAACTAATGTTGGGAAAAGCTGAAGACTGGTTTTGCTCTAAAAAGCTGATTATCCTAATATTCTTACTCTATTTTTCATTTAAAGGATGACTTAAATGAGAAACCAATCACCGGGGGGAAAATCCAATAATGTCACCACTCCTGAGATAACACTTTAAATGTTAGAGCAGTTACTAAATGACAAATGTGTAAGCGGTGGAAGCGGTAGAAACTGAATAGATGAGGAGCCATGAACTTTAATTCAGAGTTGCCAGCCCAAACCCAGGAGCTGCAGTAAAAAGCAGAACTGCTTGTTGAAATGCGTTAAACTGCGGAAGTATTTAAACCCATTGGAAATTGATTTAGTCACACAAACGAGACAGGTTCAGAGATTTTGATCACTGCACATGCTGATGAGGTAGCAGAAAGGCTATGATCTGCACTTCTGAAAATGAAGTCACTTAGTAAGGGATCCGAGTATGGATTTGGAAGCCCAGTGAAGATTGCAAAATACAGTTGCCAGATTCATCCAGCACCAGACGGTTTTTAGCTCACCTTGAAAAACGCCAAAAACCAGAAAGTTACAATCACCTACTCAGAGGAAATTCAAGGACGGAAAGTTAATGTGCATATGAAAATCTGTATCTTCATAGCTCAAAGGCCACTCCTCTGTATATGAGTGAAAGGAGAGAAACAAACACAACTCCCATTCCCCAAATTTCTTTAAAGCAATGTTGAGAGACTGGACACCACCTATGGCAAATAGGTATAGAAGGTAGTTAAAAAAACCCCAATTGTGCTATAAACATCTTTTTCAGGCCTTGACCAAAGCCTGTGGAAGCAAACTGAACCAAAAATGCACTTAAGCACAATTTAATATGTTATCATACCACAAACATCTGCCTTTCCCCAGGGCAGAAGTTACAGCCGAGCTGACAGACGTGACTGTGTGCCCACACCTCAATCACTGCTGCTACAGTCAAGTAGATAAACACAAAATCATTTTCAGTTATAGCTTGTAATCACTTCGACATGGAAGCACTGCAACCAAAAAGCCAACATATTTGTTTTTGCCAACTCTGCTATGGGGAACCATGGCCTTTAGCAAAGGGAGACACCTGATCTGGTTAAATTGCTGTTTAACTCATGTGTTAGAGCCTATGGCTATGTGGGAAAAAAATACCACAAAAAGTAAAAGGACAATCAGAATAATAGCATAAAATTGTACAAGTTATTGATTGAAAAGCAGAAACATAGAAACAGATATTTGAAAACTATGCCCCTAGTTGTGATAATAAATGTAAAATTCGAATTACCTATAAATTTTCACAGTTTTGTGCTTAACATGCTCAGTAAGTGAAACTGCACAGACAATTATAAATATACAATTTTCTGTCATTTTCTGACGAGTGGGTATTAATTTCTCAAAGCTTGTACACTTAACACAGGATTCAGTTTCTCAAATGTATGACTCTGTTGCCATTTTAAATGCTATGGGTTACCTCACCCAGCTTCCAAACTGTTCTAAAAGCATGTGGGTCTCTCACATGGCCTGTGACGTATCTTCACTACAACTTTTACCCAGAAGTTCACACACCCTACAGCTTCCCAAAAGCAACACAAGTCTCTGTTTAGGCAAATCTGCATCCTGCCTTTGAATTCACCAATGCTGCCTGTCATTTTTCAGAATCACATCAGAACTGAACCTCCTGCTTCGCATTTTCTATTTAATTTGAGTCAATCTAAAAAAACTCCCTATAAATCAACATCTCTCACACAACACTATTTTCAGACATTGTAATGCTCTTGGTTTTATATAAAGTTTATTTACAAAGCATTAAATTTGTCTACATTTTATTTTTGAAACTCTGTGTTTGCAAAGAAAACACTTCTTGATCTTCAGCCAATTCCTGGTAAGACAGATGTTTCTGGGGAAAAAAAAAAAAGCACTACTTGTGTGCTGATGTCATATTATGCTCTGTTTCCATCATGAGGAAGATACAACGAAAGTAACTATGTGCTTCCTTTGCACCTCCTCAAATAGGAGCTGTTCTGTAGGTGGCATGACCCTGGCGTAAAACAGATCAGGTTTTAATTGACAATAGCCCGAGTGTTTCGGCTCACGATTTCTGAACACTCTGCTCTGCTGCCCTGGGGAAATTCCTTAGGATTAAAGCTCTTTCATTTTACACCTTGTTTGACATCTCAGCAGAAGGGCTAAGCACTATACAGGGGCAAGGTGGCACTGCTAAAGACATTGAAGCCAGAAGGTTGATGAAGAAAACAAAAGGAGAAGGAGATTACAGACTGTAAAAAAGTCATAGAAAGAAAATACTGTGGTAATGAAAATAAACTGACCAGGAACAGAGTCTGGTTTCCTGATAAAATTAAATCAAAGCACAGTTCAAATGGAGCATTTTATGAGTTTCAACGAGTTGAAAGTATAACAATATATTTTCTTAACACAATACTCATGAGAGCTCTTAAAAAAGGCCTTTACTACTTAATGTACACACAGGATCCTTAGCTTCTCTTTATACACAGCTATGCTCCTCTCAGTCTTGCTGCAAATCAAACTTCTGCATGCCAGCTCTGCCCCATTTCTTGGCATAACATTCACATAAACTCATTTATGAGAGAAAGAAAAAAAAGGAGATGAGCAAGGATTGATTCACACTGCCGTCATCAAATCGGGCAGAAAAAAACTCCTAGTTTGTCAGTGAATATGACATCTACTAAAATTTTTCTCTTCAACACACCGGAAAAGGGACATAAATAGCTACAAGCTGCAAGAATTGAGTTACGTGCCAGAGACTGGAAAATTTAACTGTGGCACATGCCTTCAGGATGCTGAGGCTGCAGACTGTCATTGGCTAGTTAGGAATCTTGTGCTTGCTTATCAAAGCAGCATCTAAACAAACCCATGCTAACTTATTGGAAAAGAGGGATGGGTAATGCATGATGTGGCATTTCTGATATTCCTAGCAAGGTAGAGAGGACTTACTGCCTGTAACTGCATAACCATAGCTGGAATACACAAATAAAACTCACATGACAGAATTTTAGCTCAAGGTCAGGATGGGTGCCCTGAACTTACACAGCAGGCTTTATAACACAGGCTTCGTTTTGACAGCTCTGTAAGCATACCATCAACTCTTTGGCATTTTCAGGACAATGACATTAACAGCTGGAAAATGAAAGTGTTAGTGTTACTATTTCCCTAAAAAAGGCAATTTGCTCTGTGTATTTTGTACTCCCACTGTGATTTTAAATTTGAAATGTCTGACCATCTATAAACATTCTGGTCTATCAAATAAAACATTGAAGATAAGGTTGATGAGAACTACACTGCTGGAGCAGTCTATCCCTGAAGGACTGCACTCTGTGAAAGAGACCCATGCTGGAGCAGTTCTTGAAGAACTGCAGCTTGTGGGAAGGACCCAAGTTGGATAAGTTAATGAAGAACTGTCTCATGTGGGAGGGACCCCATGCAGGAGCAGGGGAAGACTGAGGAGTTCTACCCCTGAGGAGGAAGGAGCAGCAGAGATGATGAGCGATGAACTGACCCCAGCCCCCATTCCCATGAAGTTTAGCCTAGAAAGAAGGGAGAAGTGGGGGAAAGGTTCTTCTAAGATTTGGTTTTAAATCTCATTACCTTACTCTGATTTGACTAGTAATAAAATTAAATAAAACAATTTCCCCAGTCAAGTCTGTTTTGCCCATGATGGGCAACCTAGTAAGAGATCTCTTCCTGTCCTTATCTCAACCCAAGAGCCTCTCATCATATTTTCTCTAGCCTGCCAGGATGAGGAGGGGAGCAACAGAGCAGCCTCAGCAGCCAGTAGGCCTCAATGCATGATATGCCAGGGGTGCAAAGGTAGCCTGAAGTTGTACATATGGAAAGGGAAAATTACAGCGAAAAATTTCTGTGCTGTGGGGCTTTTTTTTCCCAATTGAAGAAGTTGGTAAAGCATCCATCTCTCTGACAGCCTTCTCTGATACTCAGGAATTTGTCACCAAAATACAGAAGTTCTCAGGAAAAGACTTTTTTACAGATGCTCAAAGACAAAGCATCACCAGCGAGACCAGTAAAGGTAGAAAATGGGCCAGAATAGGTAAGACAGGCAGTCTGCTTTGTTGCTTATTTTTCCACAACAAACCTAAGAAAAGATCCCTAAAGGGAAAAAAAAAAGAAAAAAAGAAAAGCAATAAAGATAATAAATAAAAGATAATGACACTGAGCTGTTTGCATACCCACAAGCAGTTGTTAATGTGTCTACATAAAATAAAAACAGTTACAGCTACAGAAATTCCATTGATAAGAAAATGCAGGTATTTGGTAGGAATTTGGGGATGAAAGTTTGAGCATGCAAGCAGTCCATGGGATTCCAAGAGAGAGGGAAGAAAGAAGACGACAGAATGTAATTTTCAATAACCTTCATGTAGATAAAATTCTTGCAAATCCTTAAAGGGAAGGCTCAAATATGGCTTCCTAAATCCTAAATCACCTATTTACATTGTGGCAGTTTTAAAAGAGCACAAGAAATGGTATATCTTTTAACTTTTAGTTCTGTAATTCACAAATGTGTTTATGTGGGGCTTAAGTTTTGGTCACAGCTTCTAGTACATCTTACCACAGTGGCTTCTCATTAAGGCGTAGGTGTTTTAGTAAATATTTTAGTATCAGTGATGAGGTACAGAACATGCTGCTCAGTTAATGCTTGGTTTATAAAAGCAATCACTCTGCAGACACTGAATGATAGAAGAACTCTCTGTCTTAATGGATCCCATCACTATATGAAACCCAAGCTATTCAGCCCAGGTACTTTTGTGCCAGAGAGAGATGCCTAGAAGGATTTCAGGAAGGCGGAACAGTACATGTAAGTTTACTAAAGCTTTCTTTAAGGTGTACAAAATCATGCATCATTACCCAGCTTTCTTACTCTTAACATCAAGAATTGCTTAGACAAATTGTTTCAATAGATGCTATTTTGAAACAGAGCTTTTTTACTTTGCTTTTTTCTTTCTTTTACATTTCATACAAGCAAAAGAATATTTTTGTAGCTGTTCTGCCACCTAAGATTGCATCTCTGTCTCTCCGTGTTTAGACAAGTCTGTGAGAAGTCACAACTTTGAAGCTGTTTGTTCCTTGAACTCCAGCTGATATAGCCAAACCACTTCTTAAATTATGAAAGTGTTTTTTAAAATCCCATGACAAAAGAAAAAGTTAATGTGATCACTTTTCAGGATGACAAAGAAAGAATCTGATTTTACAAAATGGAAAGTTCATTATCTGTTTCCTTTGAAAGAATCTGCGGCAGATACAACAGGGTAATTTTTTGTTTTTAACCAAGGATTCTGGAAAGAATCAGTCCAACGTGTCAGGGTTTTTATCCTGCTCAGAGGCAAGAAGACATTTCATTTTGTATGTGTGAATGTTCCAAAGAGCATTTAGCTGACACTTGAACACAGGATCTGTAATCATATGGCTGCTCACACGTCTCAAAGACACAAAACTTCACAGAAAATGCAAATTACGTTTTGTAGGATTCAGTGACATTAAACCTCAAGAAAATTTAAATCATTCAGTATTTCAAGTCAAATGAGAATAACATTCTCAAACACTTTCCATGCCCATCACTACTTCCAGCAATTTAGCCTCAGAGAACAATTCTTAGCACAGGAGGAAACTGAGTGAGATACGGGAACAACATCTTCTGCTATAATAGTACTAAATGTGATTATTACACCCTAAAGTTGTGTTTTTTCTGAAAAGAAGAGAACCTTTCTTCTAGCAGGAAGGACAAGTGGGTGCACAGATTGCTTGCATTTCTAACAAACAAAGCAATTCCTTGCTAGGGGGTCACATGGATTCACATTATGCCAAATTCAGATTTCCTTTAGACTCTTTTAATGAGGTCCCATGTGCCCCTTTCATGTACTGAACATTATTAATTTTTAAAAAAATATTATCATTTTAGGCACATGAGCTTAAGAAAAGCGATGAGAAGGAGAGCTGTGTATTTTATATCTACTTTAATTGAGTAATAAACAGAAGCATCTGGCTCAGAGGAGCTTTTGATCCCAACAGCTACATGCAATGTTAAGATTGCGTAGTTTTATCAGTACAGTGTATCATCTTCTTTTTGGCAAAGTGAAAACAAACATGGGCCTGCCTGGCATCACAGCCAGCGAGATATGAATATACAACAGTTGCATTTGATCAAGGGAGTCTCCTACTAATCAGCAGTTAAATGAGAATGTCCAATGCTCCCCAGCAGGACCAAAAAACCCAGATGTATCTTTATTTGCCCATAGGATAAGACTACTAGCTAGCATTAAGAATCATAAGCTCGTGACATAAGTGATTTATTCCAGTGGATGTGAAGTCTACTGCATAAAATCCAGAAAGAGACAGCTATCCCAACCCTTAGCTGAAATGGGATTTCTGAAACATTGATGTGCATATCAAGAGATTCGGGTTTGAAAATCCAGTGTGTTTTGTTTTCTTTCCGTGGGTCTGGCAAGTACCATTAAACTTTCTGAGGAGCCACTCTTGCATTCCAGCATGAATGGTCCACCTGAAACCTAAGCATAACCAAACCACTAACATGCTTCCTAGCTTTGTAGCTCAGTAATCAGGGAGTAAGTTCTATTTGTACCAGGCCACAGGTTTTGCATTAATCTAACAAGATAGGCTATGGGACCTGCTGGGCTCTGCCTGTGCTTGTGTTGGTTTGCCTGAAGATTTGTTTTTGCAAAGAATAGCAATTATCTAATTACCAGATCTCTGTTACCTGCTTTAACTTTTCATCAGCTCTGTTGTAATTCTGGGATGCAATATCTACACCAATCTATATTTTGTAACTAATGGGCATTTGTAACACGTAGTTACTGAGGGTAGAATGACCTATTAGAGCCCCTTAATAAAACACAACACAGAGGAAGTTTTGAAAGAACTGGCAGAGAGCAATACCTGAAGCCCAAGGGCTATAAACATCTCTGATGGCCAGTTAGTGGTCATCAAATGATGCAACCTCAGCAGCAAGGCAAGTCAAGCCATTCTTGCCAAGCCTTAGGGGTAACAGAGAGGACAAAGAACAAGCACCCAAGATACGTAAAACACACATCACACAGTAAATTCAGCTGCAGTATGGACTTGCAGATCAACAAATAACCAGCAAGCTGTGAAGACTCTTAACAAACATAATGAAGACCCTAACCACGTCCTAAACTGAGAAAAAAGAGGTCATCAACATCAATGTCATACTTCTGGCCAAGGGCTCAGAACACTGACCAGTTGCTGTAAACCCACCCCCAGACTGAAACCATCAACCCCTACATTGAGGGGCAGTGGGAGGGCCAGCCTAACACCAGAGAAAGGCAGAGACTAAAAAGTTTGTGTACTTACGTTACTAGCATGTAATTTAAACTATTTGATAAGGCTGTTATGAGTGTCAGAAACATTAAGACTGTAATCAGACTAAGATTAAATTCTTGGCTGCTCATAAATGGTGTATTCTTTTTTGCCCGTAATAGAATTAAAAGTGTTAGTAAGTACGTGGGAGTCCAAGCAATCTGTTCTCTAACTCAACTGCCAGAAATTTCTCATAAAATACTTTACAGTTAAGAATATTCTCAAATTTTCATGGGCAACTTTAATTCTGTTATTGTTACTAAATCCTGTATTGGAATGATTGAGTTTGCAACTTCATAATTTCCTTAAATCTAAACAAATAAATAAATCATGTTTCTAAGATGTAATCGTGATGAAGATTTTACCAATATCAACAAAGGTATATGAAATTTGTATATCACTCGTATCTTTGAATTCAGAACTACGAGATGAGAAAATGTGAAACAAAAATCCAGATGCTCTGTATCTAAGATGTCTTTGTTATCATGTGATATCACCTATGAATGTCCTGGCCTGACTGTGATTATACAGTAATTATACTCGTCTGAGATAGAAGGTGCAAATAGGACTGTAAAATGGAAATCTCTTTAGAACGGAGACCCAGGAAAATAAAGAGAACTACTGAAAAGGTTTAAAATTTGTTTCTGAGTATGTGGATACTTCCATAACAGTCTAGAAATTGTTTAAGGCAGAGACTGACATTCAAATATTTTGTTTTATTTGTTGATGTAACTTTTTCCGCAGAGTTTCAAACTTCCATTTTCATACACTTTTCAGAAAAGAATCAAACTCAGACTTCTCATTCATAGCATGCTATTTCAATGTTGGAGTGGGAAAAAAAGTGTCAGAAAGGAATCCTTATTAGCATCAAGTCATGGAGAATATTGTAAATCAAAAATTAAGTTCTGAGCATGAGGCCACAGTCAGGCAGTGCCACTCTCTCATCTGCAGGCAGCCAGTCATTAGCCCTTAGATTAGCAGAGGTGGGAGGGGAAGTTCTTCACCAACCTTTCAAATGCCATCAAAGGCTTAGGCAGTGGTGAGTAAAAAATGGTTTCCCCTTCCTTTTTGTTTTTCTTTTCTGAAAGGAGTGACATTATTTACTTCATTTGCTACATTGTGAAGATCAAGCATGCAATAATTTTTACCAACCAAAAAACTGCCCAAGAATTTAAGAATTTTACATAGTGGGAAGAGGAGAACAGTAATAAAGGTCCTGGCACAATTCAGCTCTAGTTTGCTTTGTTTAGGACTTTACTGTGACATAAGCAAGTGGTGAGCTGTGAATCTGTAGATGTGTTAATATAGGTAAAACTGCATTCATCATGCACTATCATCTATTTCATTTGTTTCTCCCTCACCAATACATATTTTCAAGATTTATTTGTAATTTTGAAACCACTTGAAAGATGTGCTGAATTTAAAAAAATGTGTTGAGGATTCTTTCCTGAAAATTTGCAGTATTTTTGCATTAATTACAGTACATTAAATCCTTAAATGGGCAGTATCTGTCCCAGACACAGTGTAAGTGTAACAAAATGGAGACATCAAAATGCAGAAAGTCTGGAAGATGCTCTTCCATGCAACAGGCATTATAGTAACTGCTCTTTGTTCTTGATTTGAAAATAACAGCCTTGTAATTAAACTAGCTATTTAAGATAAACCTTTATGTTTTTCTAATGCTTTTTTGTTTTGTTTTTTTTTTTGTCTAATCTGTCTGTGTAACCTGGAATACTGCCAATATGATTCAGGAATCCTGTTCTTCAATGTTTTCAATTATAGTTGGGACTGTGCAGGACTCACGGTGACTGAGATACACATTTTATTGGTAGTTATTCAGAGAATCCATTCATGCTTTGCTGCTTTTGATGAATGAAACAAACCCAGGCTCATGCAATGATTGGTATTATTTAAAATATGAGAAATGAGAACAATACTTGAACTAAACCACTAACTGAAACAGGTAAAGTCATTCTTTACCTAAATGACCATTCCAGAACAAAATGGCTTTCAGGAAATCTAGATAAGCGTGAGTTCTCCAAAGAAGAGCCTGATCCCAGCAGGACCGACAGTGATTCGGTCAAGTCAGAGCTCAAAAATCCTTTTAGACATTTCTTAATCAGTTCCCTCTGCCTTCCGTATCCTTTACCCCAGGCAGTCACCCAGACAAACCTGGATGAAGCTGCTCCCTAGAGCACAGGTGTCTGGTGTCTGTTTTACACTCCCAGTACAGATGTGCTATTGATTCTTACTAAAACTTTACAGTATGCTCAACTGCCATGTTCATCAGCACCTACACACCTACAAAACTCCCTATTTACAACCCAGAATATGTCACAGATATACCTATAAGTATATGGATACATACCTTCTGTAACTACAACACTAACTGAAAGTTAGACTCCACTGCAAGATTTTAATTGGCTAATGATAGAAGTGGCCTTTAAGTGCTTATCTGCTTTTTTTAAGTCAAAAAAAGGTCTTCTGAGATGGTACAAACTCTCTAGCATTAAACCTTCAAGTTCCATATCACAGAATAACTGTATCATTTCCTCATTTACCTTTAAAAACTCACATCCAGAAAAGCACTGAAAACTGCACTGTTTGTACTGTACACTTATAAAAACACACGCACATATGGTTTGTTAACTTTAATTAATGGAATTGAACAAGCACGCATCCATTTATGAAATTTCCTTACGAACTTGTATAATCCCTTCACCACTTAAGAACACCAACAAACAAACCACAGAGCACTTAATGTTTTTCCAAGGAAAATGGAGGGAAGGAATCAATTGGAACAGCTTTGTGTTCAAAATCATCTGTGAAGCATCAAAGTTATGTTTGTTGGCATCTGTGCTCCAGCTGCGGGGTTTAGAGCTTTTTGCTTTCTTAATCACGTTCCTTATTCCAATGAGTAAGTACTTGGTTCTGTGCGTTTACAGAGTTGGAAAGTTAATTCATCAGGGACTGCTCATACTCCCACAGCCTTTAAAGTCATTTCCCCAAGAGAATATGTCAAATTTGAAGCTTCAAAGGACTTCTATTTTTACTGGATTTGATAAGTGACAATTTTTTTAAAAAAGCTAGATTAAAAAAAAAAAATTATACTCATCGAACCGTGCAGAGAGAAAAAGATGCTTAAAATTACAATTATCCTGCCAACAAACAAAAGCCCCTTGCATCCAATTCATAATGAATATCTCTGATGGTAATGTTAAATAATTCTTTAATTGTTGGGAATCCATTTATGAGCAAGTACTTATCTGTTTTAAAAAGCAGTCAGAATGACAAAAAGTCTGAGGCAGACTCAGTTATCCCTAAAATCAGAGGAAAACTAAGTTGACTTCAATGCCTTTTGGATATAGCCCTGTTTTAGCAGTGACAGTCAAGCACTAAAAACACGTTGCGTGTCAGTTCATGACTGCATACAAAGTATAATATGATTTTGAACAGCTACAGAAACAAAATGCCGTATTTTTTCCATAAATTTCAAAGACCGTGGATTCTGAGTCCTCCTGTTTGACCACCCTTAGGGTGGAAGTGTGGGGCTATCAGGGTGCAAGTGTGGGAAAGTGGTATCTTGGGGGTTTTAAATGTAATATAACTGTTCAGTAATTGTGAAAAGTCCCCTGCAGGAACTCAGCTTTTACTCTCAACAAAGCAAACTAGGCTACTGGTTTAACTGCCCAAGGCTAAGAAATATGAATAAAATGACAAAAGCACATATATTTTGGCCAACAGGTTTGGTTTTTTTTTCCCAATAAAACTTAAAAAGAATTTTCTTTGCTGAATTCTGCTCCCTTGAGAGGTGACTCTACTCAAGAGAAAAGTATTAGGGGGCTAGTCCCTGACCCCTCCTCTACAGTACAAATGAACAAAGAAGATAGCTGGGTTCAGTACAACCATTAATGAGGGACCTGCAGAGGGATGTGACCTAGCAGAGCACTAGAGGAGGAAAGCTCACCAAGGGCAGTGTTTTAGAGGCAGAGAGCAAAAGCTTGCTGCCAATCAAGAAATCTGAGGAAGGGCAAAAAGAAATCATCAGAACTAAACAGCAGGGAAATGACACCACTCTGTAAAAAGCTGAAGCTGGGTAGAAACAAAAAATGAATGGAAATAATAATGAATCTAGCATACTAAATGTAAAAAGATAATGAGAGAAGTCAGAAAAGAATTCAAGGAGGTACTTTGTGAGGCTAAAGGCTAAGATGCTGTCCTACTTCAAGGACATTAGCGACAGAAAGATTGCTACAGAGTCTCTAAGCCCAATATACTGTGAGGGCATACAAGGCCTATTTATAAATGGCAAGACCACAGCAGGCTATGTTAGCTGAAGACGTGGTGGCACAAATATATAAAATGAGCAAAAAATGTCACCGAAGAATGTAACTACAGAAGCAGAAATAAGAAAACTAACACTAGTGACACACAGCTTCTTGCTTAAATTTACTTTCCTATCTGAAGCCTGGAAGATGCTAAGTGTGACATCACTTTTAAAAGATACTTTAGGAAGTTCAGGGGAACTAAAAAAAATGAGCATGACATCTGAATTGGGCAAATCAGGGAAATCATAATAAAGCATGAAATTAGTGGAACAGGAACAAATATGATCTGCCGGAGAACAAAATTATATGCTCTGCTTTTCTTTAAAAGGAAACTACGAACCTATCAGAACGTCTGAAGGAGTCAACAAACATATGGATACAGTTGGTAAGCTGATACAGTTTACTTTGAATTCAGAAAGACATTTCACAATGTATCTCAAAGGAATTATTCTCTCTTAAGTGACCCGCAGCCACAAGCTAAGCGAAAATCTATTACACTTTCACAGATAATTAACTGCTTAAAAGATGGTAAATGAAAGAGAGGAATGAATGGTCAGCTTTTCACAATGAACGGTGCTCAACATGGTCTGTGTTGTAAACCTGTGCGGCTAAATTGATTCAACAGCAGGGAAAGATGGCACCTACTTTCAAAAACAACATTCTGGAGGGTGTGTTGCAGAGGGAAAAAAGGAAAGGGTGAGTATAAAGTTAAAAAAGCACACGCTCTTTATCAGGCTGGGGCTGCAGGCAGAATGCAGTTCTAAGAACTAAACTCATCAGTAAATTTCCCCCAAATAATCAATGGTACCTACCTCACAAAATGCAAAAGATTAATAGTTCATTTTAATCTCTATTTGCCTGACTATATTAGGCAAAGCCCTTCTGTAGCTTTAGAAAGGACAAATACTTCTCTAAAATCTTGCACTATTGTTATTTAGATTTTCCTTTCTTCTCCACATTTCACTCTACCTGCCTTTCACAACACAGGAAATTTTGTTCATATATATTTTTCTTCCTATGAAGTTTAAGGCAACATTAGTTTTCTTGGGACTATGATGGAAAGCCAGATTTCACTTTACAGATAGGGCATCTCATAATAATATACTTCTTTAGTTTTACTTAGGAAACTAACAAGCAAATAAAACACCAGTCATTCTGAAAACAAAGGAAAGAAGTGAAAACATTTCCCTAGCTAGAGATACCAAGCAACGCTGCATTTTTTACCTTTTTTTTTTTTTTTTTCAAAATTACATTCATATGACTCCCAGCAAGATTTTTGATGGATTAATTCCTATAATCCACCAATTGCTTTTTTTCTTGCATTCTGTGCAAGGGATCATTTTTATACTTCATACCAAATTGCTGATGATAGATTTCACTATATGTCTAATATTCCTTTTAACCCTACACTTCAGAAGAAGATAATACACACTGCTATTACTTCTTTTTCAAAGTACTTTAAAACTCTTTAACAAAATATTCATTCTGCCAAGCCATGCTTCACGCAAATGCTTCAATATGTGCATTGGGATTCTGGATCAGCTTCTCAATAAGGGATAGGATACATAAATTAACTATTTTTAATAGGCAGCTTAGTGCCTTTGCAAAGAGGTTTATGTGCTCCTATGTGAAAACACACAGTATACTTCTACTTTTGTGAAGAACTGCTTGAAAATTTCGGGAACTTCTGAACGAATCTCTTCTCATGCTTTAAATATAGTGAGCATATTTCAGCTTCAAGCAGAATTATAGGTCTTCTAGGTAGAATAACCAGATATAGTCTCTGGATTTCTGCTTGCTAAAGTCATCCAAGGCTGTGAAAAGACTTAGCTAAGTCAGGCAATGGCAGGAGACGTGGGTCTATTGACTAACTCTCATGCTTTTCATACAGCTTATACAGAGGGGATGGGGGCAGAATAAACTCAGCTGTGAAAAATGAGATTTTCCTTAATAAGTGGTACATCCACAGAAGTATGACATTACCAGAACAGTAAATTGATGAAGCCACAAACAATGTCCTCACAATGTGTAAATGGCCTTTTATAAAGAATCCTGGAATCTGTCACTACCTTCGTAAGTAATCTTCATGAACTAAAGATGGGGCTGCTTTTGAGCAACAGAGCAATAACACAGAAGTGTCTCGTGCTGAGCGCTGCACAGATGTTGGCTGAGTATCAGTCTCGTGTCTGACCTGGCACCTGGCAATCCAGCCTGTGTAACTGGCAAAGTTTCTCTAGCACCATAGGTCAACTCTACTCTGTTTTTTTTCCAATTTTCCTTCTAGAGATTGATTTAAAATACAAAGAGATCAAAGTGAATCTGTCCTTCCTCTGAGTCAGATAGCTGAAAAAATACAGGTATAGTCTACAGCTGCTTTTCTCCATCTGGAGCCTCTCTGACAAAGCAAAGCAAAAACTGCATTTTGGGGCTGAATGATTTCTGGACAACTCCCAGTCTGTGTAGAGGCATCACAAATTTGAAATGATAGATAAATGAACACCTGTATCTCTACAAGGTGGTAACTTGTTTCACTGATCTCTCATGCTACAAATTGTTGTAAGTAAGAAAGTTGGGGATTTTCATAATGTGAACTGAAAGGTCTGTTTTTATGACTTCAGTTTTCTGATGCTTCAGATGAAATAACAAGTATTGTTGAATTAGAAAAACTCTGTTCTGGAAGGATTAATACTTTTATTTTCAGCTGCATTTCTCTAGCTGAAAGAAATACGCAGCATGATGTTGCTTCCAAGTAACAAAAGGGGTCTTGGTAGGGTGACTGTGACACTTCATCCTGCCCCTCAAGCTGCAAGGACAAATCACTGTGTATTCTGGTGAACGAGCTCAGTGTTTGCACAAGTTTATATTCTCAGACATGAAGAATACAATCCCATTTACTGGAGTATTCTGATCTAAATATTATTATTTCAGAATGCTGCAATAGGCTGAGTCACATCATCCTGAAGATACAAAATAAGTTATAAATAAACACAATGAAAATGTATGTTTGCTTTTTTTAAGGCTTGTGAACATATCTGTTCAAGATGAATGTCAGAGGCTTTGAATAACTAAATGTCTTTTATTTGGTGTCTGTAGTATTAAAGCAGAAGTATTCTAAGTCAATAACTTAATATGAAAGAGAGAATGAAATTAACTAAGGAGGAGAAAAAATGAAGTTTTGATAACTTCATCAATAAATATTCAGAAGTTTTTTTAAATTATTTCTCAACCTCATATAACTTGTGCAAGAACAGGGCTGCCTGACACTATTTTCAATGAAAATCAAAATCTTACCATAGCCAAATAAATTAAAAATTACTATGATGCCCTGAGACTAAGTAAAAATAAAAGCTGGCACATAAATGTAATTAATTTGGATGGAGCTCCATTTAATTGCAGTCAGATGGCTAAGGACTGCTGTCAGTCAGCTCAGCTAACAAATCAGTCTCACACCCTTCAAGAGTTGCTGCATTAGTGAAGCTATAAATGGCAACAGTGCATATTCCTTATTCAGGCTTTATCCATCCTTCAATTTACTGAGGTCAAATGGAAGAATACTGAAACAAAACTCTGCTTTGTGTTAAGGTCTACATGTGAGCAGACTTTTCAGTATAAAATGTACAAACACAATTACTGTGTTTGCACCGTACCATTTTAAGTACAGGTGACTAAACCTATGAGGAACAAAATAAATCAGAGGGACAATTTGTTGCAAACTGATTCAACACTCACTTACAGAGAGGAATATTGGAAATGCCACTCTAGATCAGATGTGCCTTCCCTGGTTATTGTCAAATGGCAGCACAGAAATAAGCAGAATGCAAAAAGCACAGCTCTGAATCTAATTGTTAATATTCAGGAAAAAGATTTAGAACTTTAAAATTTGATTTACTATGCTAACAAAAATCTAATTTTTTGTCTGTTATAATTCTACTTCATCCTGATATCCTGCACAATTTTAGTTGTGTGGAGTTTTATTGGTTCTTAAGATTTAAGCCTCAACAATTTCTTGCAACAAATGACATCATTTAACAATGCCCTGGATAGAAATGAATGCCCTTCACTGGCTTCATATTTCCTTAAACCTCAGTATATTACAGTACAGAGTACATAGAAACCCAATGTTCCCTCTCTAAACCTGTCATTAATTTATATATTAGTCCTTCATACACTAGAACCCTGCGCACTCTTATTCTCAAGAATCCCAATATTTTCCTTTTCTTTGGAACACTTTTCTGAGCTCAGCCCACTTCCACCATGGGCCGTATCCTTCAAGAACAGTAAGCATGGCTACAGAACAATTTAATGTAACCACTCTATCAGGTTTCTGAGGTAATTTTCTACGCTATGTTTCATGCACACTTTTTTCCCATTTTGATTGCAACTGTACAATGAAGGTTGGTACTGAACTGACAACAGTAAAATTAAGGTTTCTGATACTAAGTGAAGACATATATTTGTAATGGGAGAGACTTTGAAAATCAGAGATCATGTGAAGCAGTCCTCCACTACCTGTATCAATTTTTTATTTTCCTTAAATCCGGATTAGAGGTTTATGATTTTTTTTTTAAATAAAGTATAAGAACAAATACTCCACATTAAATATTAAATACAGGTCAAGTTGTTCCAACAGCTCTCTTTTTTTTTTTTTTCCACAGCTCTCCCTGTTTATGTCAATTCTGATTTCATGGAAATATTACTTATGTATCAAATAAAGCTACACAACCCATACAGAAAAAAATGAGATCCACAAGCACTAGAACTAATGAAGCCTGATTTCCTATACTTCAAGTCTTTTAAGTTTTTCCTCTCTCATTCCCCTTTCCCAAATCTCCTGCCTGTAGGATTTAGCAGTCCATTCGCTAAAAATTAAAAGAGATGCAGTGTCTAGTCCCAAACAACATGTGTGCTGATATCCACACTCATCGACCACTACCTGACACCACCTGGACCAAACAATGGACTCAGCTGCAAATCTGTCTCTCAATGTAGAAACATATTCAGTTTTTCTTCCTCTACTGGCCACTGTTTTTCACGCAACTTGTCGAAATTCTATGTTGTCATCCAAGACCACCCTCCAATAAAACACATTTGTAATGGGGGAGAGGGTGCCTTATGAGCAGAAGAGTGAGAATACCTGACAGACCACAACATGATCCTGTAGGCCCTATTACTTGATAAAACTAACCTAAAACTATGCCATCTACTTTTTTGTTCTGGTTTTTAGTCTTCAGTGACAGTTATGGATTACTTTCCAGAGATAACTGAATGTTCTAGGTTCACAGCAATTAAAAATACTCAGGCTCCATGAAGCACGAGTCCTTAGGAAATATCCTCCAATTTCAGTTCCGCTCATTAATTCAGTTTAAAATTAGTGCAGCACAAAACTTTGGCTCTCAAGCTTCTTTCTTCCCATCTTTCTCCTTTTTCATTCACATCCAAAACATGTCCATTCAAAGGAAAATAGAAGTTCCCATCTCTTAACGCTGAGTCCTTGAGCCCAGCACTGTGCCTGCTGGGCACAGAATGAAGCCGGTTTCAGGTAATTCAGCTTTATGTGGTTATCAGAGACAGCAGTGACCACAACTCAAACACAGGGCCTCACAGAGCTGGGGGCACAGTGCTACACCTAAATAACAATAACGAACACTACATCTACAGCACAGGAACCCCTGAAAATTGCAACAAATAGCAGTACCTGAGACAGGACACACACCAGTGTGCTTGGTGCTTTAGGAAACAGTGGGGCAAATGCTGGCTGGAGCAAATCTGGTCTCCTATCTCTGATCAGTACAACTCTCTAACTGGACGAAGGCGCTTGGCTGTCACTTGACCTTGAGGCACACACTGGCTGTTGCCTTCACGCAAAGCCCTGAGAAAGCTTATGCACAGCTACACTAAAATCAGTTTCCTATTGTTTTTTAAATAAGATTTGGACTTCTGAATCAAACATTCATCATCTGTATGACAGATACACACATGCCCAATACAAAGTTCTTGAATGTGAGAACGCTCGCTTTGGCAAACCCTTATAATTAGATTTGAAAGAGATTAAAAATCAGACGGCATTGGTCCACTAAAGAAGTTACTATACATGACCTGGAAGGCCCTGAAAGAGCTTGCTACAGGAATCTCAGGACAGGACTGCAGTCGGTGTCAATTGTCACAGGTTGAACCGAACAGTTTGAAGTAGAGTAGAGACAGTTTCCCAGCAGCTAAAAATGTATTTCACAGCTTTAAGTTACTTTAAAAATTACATTTCTCAAAAAAGGGATGCTTCACACTATTCTGTTTTAAGTAAGACAGCAAACATCTTACAGTTCAGCCTCTTTTTCAAAATTAAATAAATGGAACAGCAAAAGGATCGCTGGATGTGTGCCCAAATACCGCCTTAAAAGGCTCACATTTGGATATATACGCACATCAGTTCAACCAGTTTATATTTCACATTTACTTTGACCGTGAATGCCAAGCTGGTAACTCACCTTACTGACCAAGTTAAGCAGACATGTACCATTGATCAATATGTTTTAACATTTTCTGAAACTATTTCCTATGATTTCGGGTTTTTTTGGTTTTACCCTCACTAGGTAACTTGTTATTGCTTACAATTGCAGTGGCATGTGCAGCATCAAAAGAAGGGAGGATCTATTTTGTTAAACTTTTAAAACATAAAAAATCAGTTAATATCCAATGGAGTTTGCATTATGGAAGAAAAAAGGATTGGAAAAGGAAATGAGCATAAAGTAGGCAAACATCATATAAATAGTACAATTTCTTGTACATCATGTTTGTGAGCTTGTTTTCTAGTTTTGCAATAGATTATTTTTCTTAAGTCAAATGGAAACCCAAAAAAGAATAATAAAAAAAGCAAAATAACAATCTTATTTTCTTGTCACTTTTCTGGACTAAAAATTTCAAACTTATTTCGTGAGATGGCAAGTAAAAAAAAGGCAGACTGTTCGTTCTGGTGGACAAAGTACTTCTGAAAACCTTCCATATTCAAATTCCCTTTAAAAAAATGATGAAAGAAAAAAATCCTGTCTTTTTCTTTCTTTCTTTCATCCTTTTTCATTATGAAAATTCTAGAATACAAATAAATTTTCTTTAAAAAAGTTTTGTGTCCAGAACAATTCCAGCACATTGAAACAATAATACTAATAATTAAAAAAAAAAATAGCAAAATACCTACTATTTCCTAAGGAAAAAAAAAAATCCTCCTTTTTTTATTCCACAGCAAAGCACAGCATTCTTTGTTCTGGTTTGTGGAAAGTACATACCCTTTACCAGTCTCCCAGTACAAAAATAAGATTAATGTATATGTTAGCATGACTGAAATGAGAACACAGACAAATAGACACATAAAGCATGTCACCCAACTTGAGCCTCAAACTAAATTACTCATTCTATTAATAATTCTTTTTAAAAGTTATTCTTTTATTACTGGCCTGAGGCAAATTCAAGTGAGATTATGCTTCTCAGGGGAAAAGAAGCATTTTCTGAAGGAAACATGCAGTTTATCTGAGTACGCCATAAAATCTGAAGATGTTTGTCCTCTGAGTCACATCATCACAGTCCAGAGAATTCCACAGTTCCTTCTCTAGTGCCTGTATCACCTGCATACACGAGATTAATACCTGTTCTGTGATCCACTTAAGCTTTCTATTACCAGATTTTACCTGCTCTTTAATTTGGTTTAGATGGTTCTATCTCTTATTAGACAATTTTAAGCACTCTTTAGTAGCTTTGATTAATGTAAAGACTTTAACAGGTCCTTCTGACTCCAGATTTTGATTTTGAACTTCATCTTTTTGACCTTTATGAGTCTCTATGGTCTAATTCTCCTGTATCATATTGATTTATGGTTTTCTATGTTCAGTGAAAATGCCTTCAGTCCTAAGTCTCTGGCCATCCATTTTCTGGTATTGAGTACACTTAAGCAACAGACTCATCTTTAAGGTAACATCACGGTTTTCTCTCTGTGGAATATTTATATGCATCAAAAGACTTATCATTGTTTTATAAAATAAGTTGGAAATAATGGTAGGGAACTCTACTGGGTCCTGATAAAAAAATATTCAAGTGGCTTGGCTGATATCTGCTATAAGACAGATAAAGTCAAGGAACCAATTGATGATAAACCTGCAAAAAGACAAACACGGGCAGTAGCCGCCTGCTGTGATATTGCAGCCTAGGAGCAATACAATCAAACTAAAAGGAAGAAACACTGTTCATTAAAAATTATGTGGTATAAATCATTAGGTGGACACAGAGAATACCCATTAATATGGCAAAAGCTGCAAAATAAGGACAGAAAAATAGATTAGGATTGGCTATACTGCAGTCTCACAGCCAGGTTGCAGATTGGAAAACAGAAGAGGCAGGTTCTCCTAGGAAATTAATTCTGGTCCCCTGATACTGCTGGCAAGCACACTGTAATGCTTCCTTTCTTAAGTCTTATAAGAACAGTTGTTGTTGTTTTTCTGCCATGATTCCCTATTCAAAAACAGTTCTAAAAATAAAGAATTGGCACAGTTGAAGGAGTCCCAGGACAGCATTTAGTCCATCCTACACCTCTGATGCATTAGAAATTTCTTTTCATTTCAAGATGAAATGAAGCCTAACATAGTTACTATCTTCTTAAATAACACGCTCTCCAGTCCTCTACACTTTTTTCTTCTCCTCTTCACAGGCCACAGACACTGAACTATTCAGCTGCAACTCATGCTGCTCAAATGTTGAGAAAGTTTCACAGAGTTCATCCTCACCGAAGAAGGTAAACCAGAAACCTGGAGAGTCTCTTTATAGTTTAAAGCTATCATTTAATGGTTGGGAGAAAAAGGCATTTTAGGTCCCTGAGTCTACTCCCAACCATGCCTTTAATTCACTTGGTAAATGTTTGGCTCATAACATCTTTTACTCTGGACAAAACAAATATTAGATAGTATAGATTACTACCACTTTCACTGCAATATTTCCTGAGATTTTTTAGCTTCTTAAGTACTCAGAGATAGTCAGGACAAAAGTTTTTTTAAATAAACTAAATTCACTTAATATCTTGCACAACCTAAGCTGAGTATCACTATAACCAGTAAAGAATGCAAAATAGAAGTGAGAAGACACACTAACTTTTCCTCTATTCACTATGGTAAAAATTCGTGTTTGGAAAGATACATACCTACTACAATAAAACCAAAAATTTGGTTGAAGCAGAAAAACATCCGACAAATAAGTTTCATATTCATGCTCCCCGTCCAGAAGACTCTATTGACATAATTATTAAATCCATTCAACAATTACAAGAAGGCATAAAAATAATTCTGATTGCACTTTCTTAGATTAATGAAACAAACTCTGAGAAAAAAATAAAGTGATCCAACTAAACTTAGTGACAAGGCCCTGCTATGGCTGCAAAGCCTCTGAGTCAGGACAGGTAACACAAAGGTTCAAATTCAGTGAAACTTAAACTGAACACAGACTTTATACCACAGTCCTTTGTCTTTCAAGAACACTAGGATTTATAGAGGATTTCTACACTAGATAGGTTTCCATTGGTGACTGAGTTTTAGCAAGACAACTATATACTCCAAAGCTTTAAACCACCAACATAATAATTTTCTAATTAATAAAAAATCTCCAGAACATTTCCACAGCTGAACTGGTAACTATTCTGTGATGCAGCAGAGTATGTGCTAAGACTGCTAAAAAACTACAAACTCAGTACCATTAATCTCAAATCAGTTATAATAAGAAATTTTTACACTAAAGGTTTTCTTACATTCCTCATGGAGCTTTCCAAGGAAATTAGAGCCACATATTTTTCATTTAAGACCATGGGAAGATTCTTCACAAAATAAAATACCCCTATATTTCACAAAAATTATTATAGGATAAATAGGAACAAATGAGAGAGAAAACCTTCATATTGTGCTCTTCTCAGTGCGAGTCAGGAAGGTTTAACAATAGATCTAGACCATATGTCTGCTTTTTTGGTGTACCATCAGAGAGAGACAAATATTTTGGAAAACTATATAGTATTCTAAGTTATTAGGTTAATTCTTAATGTTCAACTGAAATAAAAGAACAAGCCTGTTGGATGTTTTTAATCTACTGAAAATGTAATTTTATCACCAGAATAAATTTTTGAAATAGAACAGATCCTGGGAAAATGCACAAAATCTTCAAATTAGAAAAAGGTAATAAATTATCCTTTCTTTAGTATTGAATTACTGCCAATCTAACAAATAAACCACAGATTATGACAAATCTCAGAATTAAGCCTCTCTGAAATTAAGACATGTGAAAATTTGTTTAATTGTGAAAAGAAAAAAAATTTTTTCTTCTACCTCTTTACCTACCACCTACATCTATTCAGATGTAAGAAAAATCCCTGACATGTTTTCCCATATGTTTCTCTTAATAAACTGGGTATCCATAAAGCACTTCTACTCATTCAAATCTTCCCACTGTAGATTCAAACCCTGACAGCTGCTAGGCTGCTGCTGTGCCAAGATCACTACTGCTATCCAATCTCACCTCAGCACTTTCCTGGTGCTTCCATGCATTCACTGATTGGCTCCTCAAGTATTTAGATGTGAAAGTTAGCTTTTTCTCTAAAAAGAGAACCTGATACAGAACCTGATACACTGGAGTCCTGGGCTCATAGCTAGGGTTCCTATGTACTCTGGTGATAAAAATGAAAACCACCATAAATCTGCAAGGATGTGTCTGCATCAACATTGCCTCAGGAAGCTCATATTCTAGATGACACTGTGAAAAAGCTGAATTATATATATTTCTGATTGATAAACTGTGTGGATTTCAGCACACACAAGCAACACAGAGACAAAAACAGTGACTACTCATGTTAGGGGTAGAGCCTATAGACATACACAGATGCTTTATGGGCATAGAGCATAAGTGATAGGACAGGTGGAAATGGCTTCAAGTTTTGCCAGAGGAGGTTTAGAGTGGATATTAGGAAAAAATTCTGCCCTGAAAGGGCTGCCAAGAACTGGAACAGACTGCCCAGAGAAGGTGTAGAGTCACCATCCCTGGAGGTATTTAAAACACACATAGATGAGGCACCTGGAAATATGGTTCAATGGAAGAGTTGGCAGAGCTGGGTTAATGGTTGGACTTGATAGCCTTAGAGGTCCTTTCAAACCGAAATGATTTTATGATTTTACGACACAGAGACATCCATGGCATGCGGCCATAGATATCTGATGAAGAAAAAGCTGAAAATTGCTTACCACGCTGCAGCCAGGACAGTCAGGACCATTTTCACATGTCCTGCGCCGTGCCTGGATCCCTCCTCCACACTGAGCCGTGCAGCGCTCCCATGGCCCCCAGCCTGTCCAAAACATGTGAGGGGGGCACAACAAATGCTCATTGCAGTACCTGTGAGAAGAGAAACAAGGAGGCAAAGAATCTATTTATTATCAAGACAAGACCTCCCCCAAAAGCTCCCTCATTTGCATAATTCAGATAGATATTTGTACAGGGAAATATTTTACACAAAGGGCCTCTCTTTACTCATTACACACTGTACTAACAGTTGTCACACTGCACAGAGTGTTTAAACATTTGAGGGGTGTTTTTTTAGGTTGCAGTCGTGTGGGTGGAACATTTGTTTGCCTTATTGTGTGACTTTATACAATCCATGCAATGCAGGCATGCGACTGTACTGCGATCACATAAGCAAGACTGGAAACTACTTTATTAAAAGCAGTTGTGGCTATCCCTCTGGGGCAGTCAACCAAACAGAAGGCAAACATTCATGCAGGCATTCTTTTATCAGTCTCCAGCTAAGAATTGATTAGGATCCATCTCTCTCGTCTTCAGATAGCTACACTTGCTTTTTGCTTTTCACAGCATCTTTGCTTCTATGGGCAATATAAAAGCTAAAAAATTGATTCTAGGCATAAATAACTGTAGTTTTTAAATAATGTTATTGCTTTATTTTTTAAAGGGTGTTTTTAGCTTCTATTATCTTTGAAGGATTTTCCAGTAGGCTGCAAGCTGATCAGAGGCCTAGTAGGTACTTGAGGGAAGCACTATTGAGTTGTCATTATTGTAACAAAACACTCAGACATGTGGGAAGGTCCCAGCTTCAGCTGAGTTTTTTCAATTTTTGTAGAAACCTAGATTCCTGATTTTTAGAGTGTGCCATCCTATAATTCTCGCCATAGCAAATGCTGCTTTTTAAGGAACCTCTACACAGGTCCAAAGGATTTGGGCCATCAGCAAGCATGACTAGGGCTCTCTAAGAGACCAAGCTGTTACTTAAATAAAGCAAAGACACAGCATAGTCAGGAAACAGACAACCCCAAAGAAATTCTCTTATATTTTATGGATGCATCTGGGTAGCTCTTGTTACAATACTGACTGTCCTGAATGAACAAATCAATGTGTTACAGTATTTCCTCAGTTTTTACACCATTCATCCAAAATCCAATGTCTTCTTGCCCTTCTAACAAGTTTTCATCTCTTGGCACTCTTCTACAGTGAAAACTGACTCTAATACTCCAGTTATTCATTTTCTACAAAAAGAGAAACGACAGTATCAACAGTTGTCATTTTCAACAAGAATAACCAAAACAATTTTTTTTTGTTTGTTTCCAGAAAGTCCCAACATCTGCAAGCTCTAATTCATCATTATCAAGGAATTTGAACACTTGGAACCCTGCAGAGGGCAAAAAAAATAACGTTGGTTGTGTAAGTAACATAAGAAAGTAGATTTATTACATATGCTGGAGCCTAAAATTCAAACTCTGTCCTTAGGCCTGGGCAACTCCATCAAAATTTAAAGATTAGGAGTGGGGTTAATAGGGGAGTAACATTTAGTTTTCTGCTTCTGTATAGTTAAGAAAATTATTCTCAGCTTGTATTGACCTTTCCTCTGGAAATTGAGGAAAAATGCCCAAACCCTCAATATTTATGATTCTGGCGTCAGAATTCTTCAGTGAGTGATTCAGGTAGACACATTACAGTTCACATTATGCCATCATTAAAGATACATAGGAATGTTCTGTGCCTGGATATTCTTCCCCTTTAACTCCAACTGCACACATTCTTTGTCGCATGCAGTCATTTATGTGAATGTGTGTGATGGTTTCTCTCTGTGATCATTTGTTGAGAATGTGTATTCAATAAAATATAGATGTAACATCAGCATTTATTTAGTCAAATTAGTACACACTTTGCATAATTTCAGTTCTTTATGAAGATGTGTTAAGTTAATTTGGGACACACAGAGGCTAAAGCAAATCTGCCATGAAGTTAAGAATTACCAATATTCAGCCATGCAGAAATAAAATTAAGGAACTTGTCTTGCCTTAAAAAATAGGCATGTACAGTGTAGCTATCTAAAAATGAAGTAGTCATCTAAACTTGAGCAAGAGCTCAGGGAAAGAAACAGCCCTGTTAAAAATATGATTTATGTCATCCTAAAGCAAAGGTCATATAAATACACCCCTTGATGTACAGATTGATTTTCTTTGACTATAAATGCTACATGGGAGACAGACATCTAAGCAGCCATTACAGCCAATGGAAATCTTGTCAATACAAACTAGGGAGACTAGAATGATTGATTTGAAGAAATTAGGGAATATACAGCAGAAGGACACAAATTACTGTTCTCCACAGCCTGTATGGACTAAATTTCTACAGACTACGGTGGAAGTTCAGACACCTGACTCACATATAAACATTCACACTCGTGAACACCTGAAGTTAGGTATGACAGATGGCACTTTGAGGACAGTCATGCCACTATGCAGGGTCTCTTTTATTGTCTATATGCCTGACTTCCCACTCTCTCACTTAAGCAGGAGACAGAAAAGAAACCTAATAACAGTGACCCTTCACAGTAAGCACTTCAAAGGGCTGGCAATTCTGTTATCCAACACTAATTAAAGATGCAGCTGAAAAAAAGCCTTAAAATCTCTAAGCAAACTACTTCAATTTAGGAAACAGTTGCTTTTTTTTTAAAAAAAGTGAACACCAGAACTGTCAAATTTTTCTTTTTTTTCAGGAAGACAAAAAAAGGAAAACAAACCAAAAACCAACACAGCATACAAGTAGAATCTTATTTTCGTTTCATCCAGCCAGCCTCTGAAAACACCAGGTATGTTTTCACAGCTAGAGACATCCCTGCAATTGATCTTTGAGAACTGTGCTACAGCATGGGGCTTTGAGCCAAGTTTCATTATATCTGTTCTTGGCTGCATTTCAAGTCACTCAGCAACCCTTTTTCCCTTTTGCTCTTTCTTCCCCTCTAAATTTTGTTCTCAGGACCCACAGGGCTAACGTTTTACAGTAATTCAACAAAACATCCAATGGAAGAAACTTGAATCTGTGAAACCACTGCCCTCTCCCCTAACCTAACTGCAGTGAGGTCAGAATGGAGAACAGCCTAGAGAAATGTGGGTTTTGTACAGTGACCCTTCACATTTCCCTTGAAGTGAACGCAAGTTCAAATGCCCTAATAAAGGAATTGTCATACTGGGGGAAGGGTGAACATCCTCTGTCCAGTTGTGTCCACAGCTATTAGTGACTACAGCAAATTTTACACCTACAATTACAGTACAACTGGCATTACTATTCTTGTTTCTATAAAGATCTCAACCTTTAGGAAGACATCAGTTTATTCAATTTATTTCAGTGCTGCTATCCAGCACTGAGTACTACAGGCTAACTCCATGACAGTTGCAAATATGCCCTTTTTATTCCGCAGAGAGATGTTATTTAAACAAATACTTCTTAATTTTAAACTATATTATACTACCATGTGTTTAAGGAAAAAAACCTGACCTTCATCCCCGTCTGCCCCTTCCTATGCCATGTACTGTTCTGTGGTGGGTAGCTGTGATTACCAGCTGGTGATTTACTGGGATGCCCAGACTATATCGAGGCTGATGGGAATGCCAGATTCCTCTAATTGAAGGCAGGCGCACAACATGCACATGCCCTACTGGATTGAGACTGTTACACTGACAGAAATACCCATCCAAGAGACTGTGGAAGGTTGCATGTGGACCCAGGGGCTTCTGTGGAAGAGGAGGGAGCAGAGAAAGCAAGGAGGGTGGGAACAGACACTTCCCAGCAGACAAGACGTCCATGGGAGAGCAAGCAAGCCTAAAGCCTTGTGATGTTTAAGCTGCTCTGCTGAAGTGGACTGGGCTTCTCCACACCGCTCAGAAACAAGCAGTGCTACACAGAGCAGGCACTTGACACTCAGCAGTTCCTCTTGCTCATGGAAACCAGCCCAAAAGCTGAATGTTTGCTGGGAAGTGTGTACAAAATAATGAGACAATATGTACTGCTTCTAATAGTTTTAAACACCCCGGAATATCCAGGGTTTTCAAACATTTACTCCTTGCATGCAGCCAATTTACTCGTCTAATTGCCATGGGTTTTTTTCTATTACTTCCTGTGTAATAAAAGATAAGTGCATCCACTGAGAGCAAGGGATTCTCATTTTAATGTCCCTCATTTTTGCCCAGATAGGAGGGGGACCAGTGGACTTAATGAGGCCATATCTACAGCATCTTCCACAGAAAGGACAAACATTCTCACTCCATTATAATGTCAAGACAGGATACTACAGACTCTATAAACTAAGATCTAGAGAATTTCCAGCAGCTTCAGTGAATATTTATTATACAGGAAAAATCAGAAATATTAAGCCCCTAAGGAATTCATCAGGATGTCTTCCATCTGGAGTCTTAACTACAAAATTATTATCTGATTAGAAAATTTTGTTACGTTATTTTTACTCCCTCTCCATATTCTGTCTAAATGCACAGCAGCTGTACTTTTGACCTACTTCTTCTACAAGGCGAATTTGCTTTGTAATATGAGTATTTGCTGCTATCTCTCAATTGCTTTCCTCCCCCTTCCCACACACCCCTTTAGCAGCAGAGCATGGAACAGTTTAACCTATCTTCAATGCTTTAAATTGGCAAATATTGCCATTGATTTCAAGGGAATGGCCAGCAAGCACAGAGCTGCCTGATACATTAGCCATGATAGGATCATGACTATCATGAGGTAAAACAAATATATCCTAGACAAACATTTAGCTCTTAACACACGAACAAATACTCTCAAGCTGAATATGCATTCACATCTCGAGGTAAATTTACCTCAGATATACACTGCCTTTTTTATGTTTGCTTTCTATGGAGTTATGTACTGGATTTCTACTGAAACCACTGTTTGTTGAAAAGCTGCTTCAAAGTTTGGCACGTAGATGGCTGTGGAAACTGAATCCTAAATTTATACCCCTGAACATGTGAAGGTGATTAGAGTACGCACATTTACAAAGACAAATGCACTCAATGTGTAAACTAAT
Organism: Melanocharis versteri; assembly: GCA_013397845.1. Classification (NCBI taxonomy): domain Eukaryota; kingdom Metazoa; phylum Chordata; class Aves; order Passeriformes; family Melanocharitidae; genus Melanocharis; species Melanocharis versteri. The sequence goes on along the minus strand of VZTG01000802.1, from coordinate 576,603 downwards.
GCAGTTTTTTACTAATACTAAACATACATTCATTTTACGTATGAGCTGGGTCATTAAAAAAGTAAACTGTTAGGCTATTTATAAATATCGGTTGATTTAAATGAGAAAATCCGAGAAGTTGCTTTTTTGGCACTTTGGATGCAAAGCCAGTAAATGTTTCTCAGGAGTTACTGCACATGTAATATTTGCTCAGCCTGCCGAAATGTAATAGGCTCAAAGGAACTCTTTCCATTTGCTGCTGATGTGAGTCAATGAGAGAGAAACAGTGAAAAAAGACTACTGTAAATGCTGGTACTCCATTGCCCTCACAGCTCAAAACTCTCTACAAGCTGGCAGAGCCATGAGGACACTCATAAAACTCTAATGGCCCCAACCAGTTTTACCTGGGTCCTCCACCACACCAATGGGCCAAGGAGCTCTATTTAACCTGATCCTAACCCTGGCCTGTGGTTTAGCTTCCTACCTGAGACTTCAGACTTCTCTCATTGCCATGATGTCACCTAGGATCTACACTCTTGGTTGGATCTGGTCACAATCTCCAGGCTTGCCCTGCACCCCTGCTGTGATGGGATGGGCCCTGGCTGGCAAATATCCCAGGACTTTCTGCTTTTTACATCTCTGAAAAGATTTATCCAAGTACTTGGCTTAACACTGACAAAAATCCTGGCAAATAACTGATGCCTCATTCCTCTAGCTACTTTACAAATTATTTGACAAAATTTCCTAACTTACCGCACCCTCTGGAAAAAAAAATAAAAGCTTTTAAAAAATAATTAGAAGTATCAGGACATAACATGGATAACAAACAAAACCAAGGTAGAGGCAGGAAGGCCAGCTGTGAGCAAGCTGTGAGTGAGAAAGGTGCAGGACTATTGGGAGTGAAGGGTATTTCAAAGAGACAGGAAACAGAGACAGAAGAACTGTGAGAGAAAAAGGCATCCTGCAGTAAACTCACAGGCACATTCATCCCAGATTGCTGCTGAACTGGATGAAGATAGAAAGGACAAATAACCTGCAGGCTACAAAAGCAAAGCAACATAAGCTTATTGTTCCTTCAGAACTATTGCGTACCAAAATTTAATCCTTCTGGGCTGCTATTATTCCAATTCATCATAAGTCACTTTCCAGTTTGTAACTGCTTTTACAGTGCACCCATTATCTTAATGCTCCTATAATTAAAAAAGTATTTCTCACGGTTTTCTTTATTTCTGTGAAACTTCTTATCAGACTTTTATTCCATTGTAAACTAAAATGAACAATTACTATCACCATCTATATTCCATCACCCAAAAGTCTCAAACTAAACTATTTTTTTTCTATGTTTAGTCTTGTTGTGTCCTGCCCTGGACTGACCTCCCAGTTCAGGAAAATCAATAACTGTTATTCATGCTAGGACAGAACTAAATAACAGCAGATACAATCTATGTTTGATGGTGATGGCTTTTTGGTTGGGCAACCTATTTTCAGAAAGCAATTTACAAAATAACAAAATCCTCTCCTCTGCAATGAAACGGGAAATATTCATGGCCTTGAAACAGCATGAAATGTTCACATGTTCTGTGATACTGATCCTTTACATTTAAGAGTTAGAAAGACCAGGTCCCTGGTGATCCGTTAATACATAAATGTGTGATGCAACCTTGCTTCAATGAATCTCTTAATCTGAAGAAATGCCAGAGTTGGTGTTTAATTAAATGCCTCACTGAAACTCTCCATAAAGGTTACTGAATTTAGTTTACATCCAAAAGTAATATAGGATACTACATCATCCATACAGAAACACTGAAGTAAGCCATAAGTGCATATTGGGAGGAAATGTATCTGCATACATCTGTTGGAATGGATGGCTACGGGACTCCAAATCCTCACAGCAATGCTAGTCTTCTGCTATCTAGCTTTCTGGTATGCCTCTAGAAACAACGTAATGCATACAAGAGTTGCGGTTTATCTGAATATATTCTAGTTGTATTTAAAGAAATATTTATTTCCCGTTAAAACTGCAAACACAAAAATTAGAGATGCATGTAGGGTCCACATAAAATGGAATGAAAGGCCTGAACTTGGCATTCTGAGCTAGTGACAAAATACTTAGTCTGGTGCCAAAGCAGTACATGGTGAAATCAAAATTTGAGTTAACTTGATCTGCTCAGGGGTTAAAAAATACATACAAACAATTTAAAAAACCCACCAAGCTTGAAACCTTACTAAAGATATTTGAGTTCAAGGTGTATTATATTTATTGAATAGAAAACAAAGCCCTTGAAACTTCCTTCCATGTTACAGAAATGCTTAATTCATTTACAACAGAAAAAAATGAACTCACAGCATCAGTAACAGAGTGCTGTGACCTTATTATATTTTGCTCTGAATTCCAGGTCTTGAGGCTGGGTGAGCTACAATTCAAACACAGTGCAATCAATTTTCAAGGAGAATCAATTTTCAGGGTCTCAAGGGACAGCAGCACATTGCTTCAGCACAATTCTCTGGCACTACCAGGAGCTCTCAGGTGGCTTGAGAGGGATGAAGCTAAGCAAAAGATGAAAGATCTGCTGCAGACCCACAGCCTCGTTAATGGGAATACCACACCGTACAGCAGTGAAGTTAAAGAGAGAGTGAAAGGAAAAGGAAGCGAAAACCAAGGCAAATAAAGGAGAATATATCCTGTGGAATACAACTGCACAGGAGAAATTATGGCAGACAATAGAAAAAAGATAACTCACCTCTCCTCACGATTCTGTCCCACACAGACGCGTCCTCCATGTCGAGGGGTTGGGTTGCTGCAGGAACGCTGACGAACTTGAAAGCCTATTCCACAAGTGGTACTACAAGGTGACCAAGAAGTCCATGGTGTCCAGCCTCCATTTCTGGTAGAATAAAAAGCTCAGGCTCTGTCATCTGTTATACATAGCGAATGGCTGATTAGGTGTGTGACAGCGGAATCTGGCCTGTTAATATTTCTGTAGATGTCATTAATACTGCATCGTGCTCCATTTCTTCAAGAACACTGAACCAAAATAAAGGTGCTCTGATATTCCATATTCCATGTTTTGTAATCAGCAACTGCTAAAATCACATCTTTACACAAGAATTACAAAGATATGAAGATATTTAGTTGCTTTTGGTCACTTTGTTCCGGGTAAACTACATACGCAAACTCCTGTATCAATGTTCTGGAGCTAACTTTTAATTACGTATCATTTTCAGGGAGATTAAAATGTCAAATTCTGCTACCTTGTCTGAAAGGAAAGTGATTAAAGCCTGGAGGAAAAGGAGGCTCAGAGGACACCATATTGCGCTCTACAACTACCTGAAAGGAGGCTGTAATGAGGTGGGAGTTGGTTTCTTCTCCCAGGTGTTTGTCTCTTGGTTTTAACAAGTGACAGAACAAGAGGAAATGGCATCCTGTTGTGTCAGGAGAGATTTAGATTGGATATTAGGAAAAATTCCTTCATCAAAAGGATTGTCAAGCATTGGAGCAGGCTGTCCAGGGAAGTGGTGGAGTCACCATCCCTGGAGGTGTTAAAAGACTTGCAAATGTTGTACTTGGGAACATGGTTTAGTGGTGGACTAGGCAGTGCTTATTAATGCTTGAACTCGATCTTAAGCATCTTTTCCAGCTTAAATGACTCTATGACACTGAAGTAAGCATTAAAATGCATTAGTTCTCAATTTCAACAGGTTACTCTGATAAGATGCCAATACCTTGCCTGTAATGTAACAAAAAAGCTAAGAGAGTTCACATGCTGTACCTTGCATTTGTGAACTTTTAGAAAGGACTCCTGCCCCCAATAATATACCCTAGAAAAAATATTACAGACCAAACATCTGAAAAGGAATTTCATATCCTGTCCTAGGCAAAAAAATTATGCACTTCATCTGTTATCCAAACCTTTAAATGGCTAGCTTGCAGTTTTTACACTGGTAGAACACAAACAGAAATAAAGAAAAATAAAACTAAACTATAATAAGCTTTTGATGTTTCATCATAAAAGCAAAAGTTAAAACAGTGCCTTACTAATATAGCAGTATTAACAGAAGTAAGATGTTAAAACAGCAGTGTAATAATGCCAAAGTTAGAACGTGAATTCAGTCTCAAATCACATTCCAAATCCCCTTCTAATCCTGGCAGCTGTTGTTTGATTGTTCAGTATCTCATAGCATGCTTATCTTTTCTATCATTCTCCTGACCTGATGTTACATAATATATTGTTGTATTTTTAATAATTTTCCTAAATTGACTATTTTCACTTACGGAGCTTGCAGTTACCTTGTGCAGAAACACAATCAGTTTTATTCATTATCGTGATGTAATAGTGACGTTGAAAAAAAAGACAAGAAGCAGAAAGAATCACTGAAAACAAGCAGAATGCACCAGTGTATGTTTCATCTTGCAATTAAAGTATGTATAATATATTTGTATAATGTTTTAAACATGAACTTCTGATGCAGCTCCAAATACGTAATGTTCTGAGTTTCATTGAAATTATCTGCTCTCACTGATTTTCTCTGGGAGTGGTTAAGTGCCTGAAGAAGACAAAAGAGTGGCTAAAGAGTCCTATACGGACTGATAATAGAACTAACTTGCTATCGTGATACAACTGAAAGATACAATGAAAACATTTTTACTAGGCAGAATGGGGAACTACAATGGTAATGAGACCTCCAAAAAAACAAGCCATTCTAACTTCTAGAAAAGAAAGTTGTATGAATTGTAGAACTGAGAAAAAGTATCATACTTTGGATATTATCTAACACTGATTATTTTTTTTTTCAGAGCTTTTGTTAAAATTAGCTGAGGACAACGTTATTTGGTACACAGCATTTGAAATTACTTTTTGCTCTCTGACTCAATCTCTCTCCTACAAAGTCTGAGAGAAACCTTCTAATGTCCCATTTGACCTTTCATGTGCAGAACAGGATCGGTACATTTCAGGGGAGATTTCAAAGGGTAGGTTTTATTCTGATTAAGTTAAAAGCTTTTTAAACCACAAATGATAGAACCTGAAATTGTCTTGCATACCTGGAACAGTTGGCAATCTCCATGGTTGGTCCTTCACACAGCCATCCTCCACACTGAGGAGCGGGACTGTCACACACACGTGTCCTGCAGAGGCAGGAGCCAACACTGGCTCCGTCAGTGTGGGTGCAGGGTTTCCACTGTGACCACGTTCCAAAATGTCCATCCACTGTCAGATTCCTCATCTAGAAACAAACACAACAGAAAAGCTTACCTGAGGCCTGACAGTTCTTTCACACAACCTCTTTATTCTGTTGTGCATGAAGGTTTAGCCTTCAGCCATCAACAATAAAAGCCTTCACTGGAGAGATACAACTTCCAGACAGCAATCTCACCTTATAATTCCTGTAGCTGCCTAATTTCCACAACTTCTGACCAATCTGAGCCACTGGATGCCACCACCATAGCAATTAACAGTAATCACAACTAACTGTTACCTTTCACAACCATGCTTGCCTACCTCTCGATTGTCTTCTGATGACAGTATTCCCTACTTCCAAAAATTTTCCAGTGAAAATGGAACCTGGATATTCACTGTAAAACCCAAGATCAAAATGAAGAGCCAGCAGAGGACAAGGAAGAAATGAAGAAGAAATTCTCTATGAGGATGATGAGACACTGGAGCAGGTTTTCCATGAGAAACCGGGGATGCCCAATCCCTGGAAGTGTTCAAGGTCAGGTTGGATGGGGCTTTGAGCAACATGGTCTAGTGGAAGGTGTCCTTGCCCTTGGCAGGGGGGTTCAAACTAGATGATCTTTCAGTTTCCTTCCAATGAAACAATTCTGTGATTCTATGATGCTGTAATAGTCTAGGGTAATAAAACTGGATTGCTCAAACTCAAATCTCCACGATGAGTGTCTTTTTTGGAAAACAGATTTTGAAGCGTATGTCATACAGTACCATTTCGTAAGGATGAAATGCGGTTTTAAATATGACAGTCTCTCAACATTAGATGAAATTACATGTATGAATCCTAGAAACATCTCTGAAAAGCAGCACCTAACCCTACGAGATGAAACAGTTTGCTCCCACAGAATTCAATTCTCAACACCTTTGGCTGGAAGGTTCAGACCATTCTCATCTTGACTGGAATGTTTCCATCAAGCAGCTGTAACACATTTAATACGAAATCTGCACTGTCCATCTGAAACAAAATGAGCTAGAAAATGAGCTTTTCTAAAGAAAATGGGGCAGGACATGGGGAATTCAGCTCCCAACAAAGACAGACTTTCATATTACTCTTCCAGCAAGGTGTTAATCTTGACAAATCTGTGACCCTAAATGGAAATGATGACCACTTTTTCACTTAAATATTAAGGGATTTGCCTTTTGTTTTCCACATGTTAACTTTCATTCAAGACAACAGCACCAATAAGTGCAGGCTAAGTAGCATTTAAATTCACTCTTAGTAAGAAGAAGCATGTACCAGTTGTAGTCATGCATTTTTCATCCAATGTGTAAGAACATAACACTTTAATATTTGCTGATATATTGAAACAAGAATTACAGTTGTAGATTGTCATAATCAATCTGAAATGGTATCTCCCTTTACTATTCTTAGTATTTTAGCAGTGGTGAGAGAAGGGTACATTTCACAAATACTTTGAAGATACAAGAGATTCAATTACAACATAAGGCATGTTTCCACTGACACTCTGGATGTTGGCTGATTCTTTCCACTGCGGCAAAGATACCATAATTTCACTACTAATTACAATTCCCACAGTTTATTTTTCAGAGATATCACTTGTGCAAGAACAGCAATGTGTATATTCTGTCAGCTACAACTGACACAATCAAAATTCATCATTTCAAAATCTGCTGACAGCTATTTATTGAAAATATCTCACCAATCTTTGCTCATGTAGAGTTTACATTGTTAGGTTTTGTAAGACAACGTGAAATACTTCCTCTTAAGTGACAAGTAAACCCATTCTCTCTTACACTGCTGGTCTAACAAATATATATAGTCCATAAACTAACAATTCTATGTGCCCAATCTAACAATGTCAGAGATGTGAAAATGCCTTTACTACTTTCTATTTCTGTGCTACATCAAAATACCTTCATTGTTGCACCTACAATTATAAACTAAAGCTACAGTTGTCTATGGTTACCATAATATATATGAAGTAGCAGAGAAAGTCTACATAAAACATAGCTGAAAGCTTGAACTCAGAAAGATAAATTGATGACATATTCTCTTTCTTCGTTATTTTTCCTTGTTCCTGCAAAGATCATCCCACTGGGGTCTCTGCTGCTCCCCATGACTCACCTGCTCTGTCTATCTGTGAATATCTCCCTTTCGGAAGCGATATCAAACAATTTCATTATATGACTGCAGGAAAGCAAAATGTACTGACGAGAGGCCTTTTCAGCCCTCACCAGAATCCCTGCCCATTAACCTTGCACAGTCTGACATCTCAAGGGCAAAATCACAGTCAATCAGACTATATGGCTGTACTATCCTGGCACAGCTACACTCTGCTTTCCCTCTCTGCCACCCTGGTTTTGTCACCCTTTCCCTTCTGCAGATACCTTTAGACCTTTCTTCCTTCCTAATGTCCTCCAAATATCCATCTTTGTCTCAAGTCTCTCTGCACCCACCTTATCTTCCTGCTTTGTGCCTCTGAACTCTGAGTAAAGGTCACAGTTTTTAGCTCTGTCAAGAGATCTTTGGTTTGAGATTACTTTTTGTAGAATTTAGTGAGTCTGCAGTATTTCCTGAAGCTGCTAATGAATCCCGATCCCATACTACACTTTCTCTGAGAACAAGTGCAAAAATAAAACCATTTCATGTTGCATACTTCTGTTAAACAAACAAACAAATAAACAAACTCCCAAAAAGCCACAACCAAAACCAAAATCCTGAAAAACATTTTTTAGAATTATTTTTACTTTCCTTGTAAAAGCTCCTAGATAATGTCAGCATATTTTTAAGTGATGGATTGCAAGTCATCCCACTGGGAAATATCTCAAAAAAACAATGAACCTTCATTACCATAAAAATTAATGGATGAATAATAAGGAGAGATGACCAACTGGAAAAAGATCAAATTAGATACATGTGTCATAGCATTAATTAGTGTCTATATTTATGCACAATTGCTGTACTCATGCCAACTGAAACAATAATCTAAAAATCAAATTGATAATTAAATCAAAGCAATACAACCAAAATAACCACATTTTTCAAAACTGATCTTCAAAGTTCAGAGATGGTAACACAGATGCTCATCTATCTCTCCTATTCACCTCTCTCCTCTACCATGACCTGCCTATAAGCATTCAGCCATATGAATAATTCTGCAGGAAATAATTTTTCAAAGGAAACTGGTCACACTTTTTATTCTGGACTAAACTATTGTATAAACAGACATTTCTCTCATCCAATTTTGGAAGAAATCAGTCATTCGTTAACCTAAAAAATTTTATACAATGTTAAAAAGATCAGAGTAATTTTACTAACAATTAAGATATTGGAGGCAATTTGGACCAAAAGAAGGACAGTAGGTTTCGAATATTCTGTTATGTTCTGCCTGCGACACTGTCTTGAATATATCTAGCACATGTTAAGGATGCACATAGCTCAGTTGCCTACAAAATTAAATTAATTACATCTTGGCTTATATATCCTGTGAGCACAGCACATAAAAATGCTATAAAAACAAATATTTGAAAGCCTCGCTAAGCAAAATTCTAATCAATTGCAGTTTGCCAGAATACAGTGTTACTTTAAAGGAAAGTTTCTATGAAGTTTTCCAATCTGTTCAATAATGTGTTACTTGATGTATAAGGCTTTAAAACAGTGTGGGTAAACCCACACTTCAATTTAGATAGATAATTCCAAAATCTTCCTTATATTATGCAACCTCAATCTGCTCAAGGACAAAATTTCTTTGGAGGTTCACTGAGACTTTGAATCTGAGACCAGCAGTATAAGTCTCACAGCTATGGATGAATTTCTAAGCAAGCCTTAGGTGCTCCCCTGCTTTGACCAGACTGCCATATCCTATGACATGTCATATAACAGATACTAAATAATTCTTTTTCCAGTTGAACAGAACAGAACGGAATTATGCTTCCTAAATTATTCCTTCCTCCACCCCATCTTGGCCTCGTGTTCTATATCTACAAAAGAAAGTAAGGCCTAGTGCCGCAATTCAAAGGCTGAGCACAGCAGGCTGACTGCCCATGCAAATACCAACAAAATAAGGCATTTCAGTAATCATAGTATTTTCCCCAAAGTTGCTCCTGATTTCAGCTCAACTGCTAATGCAGATGAATGCAACACAAGCCTATTTTACTAGTCCTCTATATTAGAAGATGGATGCAAAGGACAGGACAAGACATAGACGTTTTTTAAAAGTTTTAAAAATTTGAAAAAATGTTTAAAAAATTGCTATTTAATGTCAAACACAGAACACAGGAGCATGTTCTCAAGGCCCTCAGAATCAGTGTAGTGTTTGCATCTACGAGGCTGCTGCAACACATGCAGAGAGCACAAGTTAAAGTTGGAAGAATTTTATACTGATTTTGCACATCTCTAGCTCACTAAACAAAGCCCAGCTTAAGGGAGAGAAGTGTCATCAAGATGTTAAAGGGAGCTTGTAAATACATGGAGATTAGAACTTGAATGCCATGTGAGCTTAAGTTAATAGATGTATGTGCCCCACTGGTGAGTGGGGACAAGATCAAGAAGTCCTTACTAGGAATGAAAGCAGAATTGAGTTGGAAAGGCTCCCTCTTCATGGGCAGAAGGACAAAGCAGCAAGAATCTCCAAAAGAAAAAAAAAAAGAGCTCAGTAGCACAAGAAAGATCCTTCTTAACCCTCTTTTTGCATTCTTTGGAGTAAGGGAAAAGAATGAATATTAAAACAACACCAGAATAAAATTTAAAATGAGACATACAAATCAATTTTGTTGGTGCTTTTTTATATTATATTGAATTTTTTCAGAATAATTTTGTAAAGAGAGGTGTTAAGCCACTGTAAATATTAACCCTAAGTTTACTGTAATTATCACCTCTGTCATTTATGTGGGTGAGACTTAACTCATGGAATTCAGCCTCCCAATTCATGCACTTTTAAAGATGTTTTTTGGCTTTTTATATTAGCAATAATAATCCTAAAAGAAAAGATCATACCATTAGAGATTAAACTTTTTCAAATCACATAATGGAGAAAAATTCTGCAGAGCAAAGTATCTCAGTATAATTAATCTTAGAAAACATTCATTTTCAAGGTGGTAAAATAGACATTACAGGAAAAAACAACCACCCTTTGAAATTACTCTAAAAATTTTATCATAAAAGTAGTTTGGCAAGAAATAGAAAAGAAACTAGGCCTTCTGCTAAAATCTGATGGGAAAACCTAAGGAAAATGGCATTAAATGCAGTTTTCTGAGCTTGAAAAATCTATGCCAGCTCATTTTCATGAAATTCATACGGAACCAAAGGTTTTAAGAGACAAATGAATGCATTTGGACTTACTGGACACACGGTAATGCTTTGCTCCCATTGACTCATGCTCAGACTTTCTTCCAGCGTTGTGCATTTCTTCATCACCATGTCCCAGCCACAATAAGGGTCTTGGGATCCAATGCATGCACTGTAGATGAAAAACCAATCAGATAATCGGGACATTTATCTTCATTTGTACTGACCAAAGATTTCTAAATAACTATGTAGCATCTCTTCATATTTCATAGGCAGATAGTGAAATTGATCCCTGTTGTGGTATGGCACAAACAAAATGACCAAAAACAGAGGAAAAATTAATCTGAATGCCTACACAAAGCTAGGATTTATTTTAAGTGCATAGCTGAATTTCTGTCTGCATGCACAGTATGTTGTCTAGACTGATTGTTGTACTTAATTACTAGAGAATTACAGAAATTCATAAAAATGGTATATTGTCTGCTCCAAGTAAAAATTTCAGGGGTTACAGTTCTTAGTTTTCTGTCAGTTTTGGAATTACAGATATCATCTTTGTCAGAAATCAGAGGACAACGTCTACTCTTTGAAAATTAATTAGAAAACCTTCTGATCTATTTTCTGCACTTGTATAAAATCTCTGGAAGTTCAAAGGGGCACTGGTGGCTGCCATCCCACCTCTTACATATCACATGCTGCCCTCAACATTCTCTCTTAGTGGCACATGAGGAGGGAAAGAAAAAGATTAGAGAGAAGGATGGTAGTCCAGTTTCATACAGACTCTGAAAGACCCACTGTACAAAATTAGAAATTCATTTCTCTAATAAATAGCAGGTTTCTCTTGCTAAGGTCAAGAATTAACAGTCAAGGCAATAGGTCTGCAGCTTCACAGCTAAAGATCCATAAGAAAAGTGGTGGAACTCCCATCATAGTGAAGCACAATATAATTGGTTTAACAATCGTAAGAATACCTATAAATTACACATAAAAAAATGCATTCAAACATTTTGTCTAGATTGTAAAAACTGTTAGACTGATCACTTTTGTTCAACTCAAATCCATGGGCATTATCCTTCTCTAATTATCTGTTCCCATCACATCTGTTGACTGAAGGACCACAGAGATGATTAAGCAACTAGAGCATCTCTCCAGTGAGGAGAGGCTGAGAGAGCTGGGAGAGCTGTTTAGCCTCGAGAAGAGAAGGCTCAGAGAGGATCTCATCAGTATGTACAAAACCCTGAAGGGAACATGCAAAGAAGAGGATCCAGGGTCTTCAGTGGTGCCCAATGACAGGACCAGAGACAATGGGCACAAACTGAAACACAGGAGGTTTCAATATCAGGAGACACTGTTACAGAAAGGGTAACTGAGCACCAGCACAGATAGCCCAGGGAGCTTCCAGAGTCTCCTTCCTTGGAGATATTCAGAAGCCACCCAGACACAGCCCTGGACAACTGGTTCTGGGAGGCCCAGCAAGCATTGGACCAGATGACCACGAGAGACCCCTGCCAACCTCAAATGTTCTGTGATTCTGTCCTAACCAATTTACGTGTTTTATTGATATTTCTATTTATGTCTGGCATTCCTCATGCACTTTCATGTTAACACCTGACCAAACGCAGACTTACTAATTCCCTGGAATGTTATTCCAAAATACCATAAATTATAAATTTCAAAGAATTCACTTCTGCATTCCACTTAGCAATATTAATTGCCAGTACAATGTGGGAGCATAGTTCTCATCTGCAAAATGGGTACAATGTAAGAGGCATAACAGTCAAAACTCCATGGGTACCCCAAATCAAGATTACAGCTCAAAGATAAAGCTTTTGGTTTAGGGAATTTGCTGTTCTGAAGAGAGCTCCCACTGTTGGCTCTTGCAGCTGTGAGCACTTTGCAGTTTTGTAACTCAGGCTACACATGATTCCATTTAATTATCTAGAAAGTGAGAAGGAACATTAATACAAATTATGGAAAATTTTAAGTGTCTTGGTCTTCCAGTATTTGCAAGACATGATGTCCAGTGTTCTCCTTCTGAGTATCTCTGATAAAGCATGTGTTTTATGAGAAAAGAATACAAAAACAAATTAGAGGCTGATGTAATGCACAACTGGCAATGCTAGCAATGATAACATTGAAATGAGAACTTGTGCCTCCAAGCCAAAGTGCTCAATTTTCTAACTTCAAAGTGTTCATATTTATAAATGTAGTTATTATGCTTTAGAAACTTTTTATTAAAAACAAAAATATTTCAAAGTCAGTATCCTCTCACTTAGAACCACACTCCCTCTTTCGTGAGAGAAAGTTGATCCTTCTCCCAATCTGCTCTTAGACCCATTTCCTCTTTTGCTTTTTTTTCACTTTACCTTCTATTCAAGCAAATCAAAACGACTTGCACCTTTCATTACAAGTCACTCAGAAATTTTAAGTAAGGTGCTAGAAACATATTTTGACTGTCTTCTGGTATCAGAACAGATCCTAGTTTCAAGGAAGAAAAAAAAGAGTTCTTGTACTGCTAGGACTAAGCATGTTTGATCACTCTGTGAACACTGAACGGGGTTATTTCAGTAGCTGAACAGGTTTGGAGTGCTCTGTAGCAAGGCAAAATGAGGTGAGTCTTTTCAGAATTTAGTTAAGAAGATCCACTGAGCATATGAAAATTATGATTTTAAGAAGTTAATAACTCAGCTAACCTCATGAAGATGACAAGAGGATAACTTCCTCCACAAATTAGAGGCATTACCATTCTTCAATAACTTTTTTCTTTACACTACAATAATTATTCCTCTAAACATATGAACTATTCCAAACAAAGCCACAAGATAAATATTCCTCACATGAGAAACTCTAGTTTTGCTGGGTTTTTTTTTTAATAATGTGCTAATTAATTGTCCCAGTCATTATTATATCTAAGTCTCACATTGTAAAAAGTTTAATTTTTTAAGTCTTATAATCAGACAGGGAAAAAAAAAAACAAACCTACAAAACTGTACTTCAGTATCATCAACCTCTTTCAGTTCACTGTGTCAGACATATTCATGAAATGTGGCAGGACCTGACTTGAATAGCTGCCCTGTTCTCAGGTATCGGCACAACAATTCTTTTCTGTTCTCCACCCTGCCTCACATCTCAGAGAGTTTTCTTATTTATTTTTCCCAGATCACCTATATCTCTGAAAAGTGGACATAGTTTTTTAAAATTAAAAGAAGGGAGGTAATATGAGGGTAAGTTTTTATCCTTTCTGCCTAATTATGTCACCTTTTAAAACCATTTTCTTTCCTTTGATGGATGATTTCTTTGATTTAATGTGTGAGTAACAGCAGCTAATTATTTTTATCTACTATGCCTAGACAAAATAAAGAAACAGATAACAAAAGAAGTCAACAGATTAAAAAATCAGATAGAATAAAGCTTCTAAGTATGAAAATATCAGAACTTCTATGAGAAATGTGAAATTTAAAGGGACTATTCTTAACTTGCAATGATGTGTCCTTAGGAAAATTTCACACTCTTTTAACTCTTTTTTAATGAATCTCTCTCCCAAGAGACAGCAGTAAGAGGGACAGCTTCAATGTGAACATGAAATAACAAAATAAACCATATGATATGGCTGTCAAATTTATGTCAATCTTATGTAAGGAAAGCCAAAACTCAGATACCACTACACATCTTTATTTCCTTTTCCTCTCAAATCTCTGTCTAAATTAAAGCCATTTTAGATGCTGCTGTTGAAAAATTGGATAAATTTTAAAGTAGATATTAGGTCTTTCATTTGACAGGGCCCTTTCAGACTGTCACACTGCAAATAGCAGAGCTAGATAAGATATTTTGTCATCTTGTCTCTGGAAGTATACCTTACATCTCAATTTCAGCAGAGAATGACTGTTTTGTCTGTTAATCCCAGTAGGCACCAGCTCACATCTCTAAGACTTCACATGATTTGTCCCAGCACTGCTAAAACTGGCAATTTTGTGCAGGAAGGAAATTCAGGAATAAAATTAAACTGGTTGATTCGAAGACTTGATGCCACTTACCCTATCGAGTCAGCACTCTCTGGAAAGACATTCAACAGCTTTTGGCTTCTCCTGATTGATTCTAATTTTGCTTGATGTTATCACTTCAAATTTTTTACCAAACATAAATGATAGGTAGCAGAATGTGTCTCCTGCAAGGCACTCATTTGGCAGTGATGGTTCAGTGTGCCTGCTGACAGTGGTGCGACACTTTAGCAATGAGTTTTGACTGACTACTAACAGAACTGTAAGTCACCTCAGTCTAAAGCAAGTCAGTAAAAGCAAGTCATTTCTTCAGCTATTTTATAATTATCATCAAGTAGGCCAGCAAAATTGTCCTACTTCAGTTATATTTGAGATGATTTATTGAATCAGAAAATAAGGCAGAATTGAATATCATTCAGAGCAAAATATATTAAAAATCCTATACAGTTTTAGACTAAAAAAAAATTGTGTGTGTCCCAAAGAACAAAAAAAAACCCTTAAATTTAAAAGCTGTATCATAATACCATTAATTTCAAAGAGATTTTTAAATTTCCTTTGAGGGGGAGAATATATTCCCACATGAATATACAAGTGCTAATCAGGCATCCTCTTGAGCTGTAATATTTTAGTCATACAATATACATAAATGCAAGAGGTGCCTCTTCTAAGACTGTTCAAGAAACATTTTTCTGTCTTTACCTATACACAGCATTTCGAAGAACAGAGTCTCCTGACCCTTTCAATAATTTCTACTGAAATATCCATGCCTACATAGTCCCAATTACCATCAAATGTGATCTGACACTTTGTATACCAGGAACTGAACCGGAGTCACCCTCTTATTTTGCAGAAGACAGATTCATCACTGCAAATTTGAACAGAAAACTATAGCGATAAGCGTGTCTCATGTTCCAGATGCACAGTTCTATCCATTTCTGAATGAATACATGAATCTGATACCAGACAAAGGTACCTATCAGTGTTTTCATTACTACTGGTTTTGTAGCTATATACATATATACGTGTGTGCAATGAAGAACAGGCATCTAAAGATACAGATGAATGATGCAGAAGAACATAAATGGTAGGTACACAACTTATAAAAGCCCTAGTAGCTCAAGCTAAGATGCATGTCAAACATTCAGATCAAATCAAATCCTTTAATCATCTCAGACACTGTGAGTGGACTACCATGGCTTCCTCTTATTTTAATTTTTGTAACATAGTCAAAATATATCTAGGTGCAATTCAAGCTTGCAACACCACTGAGAATACCAGCCTTAAACCTACAAGCTCCTTCCATCAAATTTGGAATCGGAAATTTATGTATAAAAGTTGTTTATAACACACAATTCGCTGAATGTTGATGCTTCCAAGTGAGTCTATATGGAGCACATGTGAAAGACAACTTTCAGAGCGTGCACTCCAACCTCTCGACACCCCCCCTTCAGATATTTTTTTACATTGATAAATCTCCTCTCAGTGTTCTCCTCTCAAGGCTGAACAGGTCCAACTCCCTCAGTCTCACCTCATAAAAGAAATGCTCCAGTCCCTACTACTTTGTTGCCCTCTGTTGGACCAGNCCCAGTATTGAACCTTAGGTGACATCAGTAGGACTCCAACTAGACTGTGACACTGATCACAACCCTCTGGGAGCTGGCATTCAAGCCATTTCCCAATCCACCTCACTGTCNTTGGACCAGCTCCAGGAGTTCCAAGTCTCTCTCGTCTTGAGGAGCCCAGAACTGCATACAGCACTCCAGATGTGGCCTCATCAGAATAGAAGAGCAGGATCAACTCCCTGACCTGCTGGCAATGCTTTTCCTAATGCACCCCAGAATCTGATTGGCCTTCCTGGCCCCCAGGGCACACTGCTGGCTCATGGATAACTTGTCCACCAGGACCTCCAGGTCCTTCTCCGCAGAGCTGCTTTGCAGCAGATGAGCCCCCAGCCTGTGCTGGTGCCTGAGGTTATTCTTCCCCTGGTGCAGGACCCTGCATTTACCTTTGCTGAATTTCGGAAGGTTCCTCTCCACCCATCTCTCCAACCTGCTGAGGTCCCTCTGAAGGGCTGCACAGCCCTCTGGGGTGTCTGCCACTCCTCCCGCTTTGTATCATCAGTGAACTTGATGAGGAGACATCTGCCCCTTCAGCCAAGTTATTGATGAAGAAGTTAAACAATACTGGGCCCAGTATTGACTCTTAGGTGACATCAGTAGGACTCCAACTAGACTGTGACACTGATCACGACCCTCTGGGAGCTGGCATTCAGCCATTTCCCAATTCACCTCACTGTCCACTCGTCCAACCACCACTTCCTGAACTTGCCTGGAAGCACCTACAGTTACTAAGAGTAAATACACTGAACTTCAAATTCCTGAATCTTTTGATATTTTTTAAAGCAACAAAATTAATTACATCACGACATATGAAAACCACATGCCTGTTTTAATTTTTTCTTTCTTAGGTCACTTTTTTGTTTAAAATAATATCCTACTAATAAAATCTGAATTGCAAATACGTAGTCAAGTCAATCTGGTTTACTTACATCCCTTCAAATGAAAAGAAAAAGACATTTTTCTTTCCTTCATAAGGCTACTTCAAGAAATAAATTGGGAGCAGGCTGTAAAATTCTTGTTTGACAAAAATATCTGCTTACAATACAATACATACGTACATCACTTTGAAGAGTTGTCACTAAATATTTCAGGGGCAGCAAAATGTAAATGAACGGTTTGTCCCTGATGCATTTTGCAGGACAGATAGACAGACACTTTCTGCAAAAGCTTTCATCTTCACAGAGGCAGAAAGGGTCAAGCTCAGTTCTGTAGAGCTTGAATTGATTCCCTCTGCAGTATGGGACTAATACTCCTTTTGAGTGTGAAAAACTTACAACTGTGCTTATTTCATAGTTCTGCTGACTTTAATAGTATTGTCATAAGTTGACACCAACTGAAGATAATTTTTCAGTGTATCTAATACCCCAAAAAAGAATTGCCATTTTTAATACGTGCTTATAATCTAGACTTGCAGACAGGAGTATGGTTTATCCCAGTCTGGGAAATTTATGAGGACTGTGGTTCTGGAATATTACTCTGGAGTCACTAATTCAGATCAGTCCTCATGTGGTTC
This sequence comes from Melanocharis versteri, assembly GCA_013397845.1. Classification (NCBI taxonomy): domain Eukaryota; kingdom Metazoa; phylum Chordata; class Aves; order Passeriformes; family Melanocharitidae; genus Melanocharis; species Melanocharis versteri. Next base: position 559,021 of record VZTG01000802.1, on the reverse strand, counting down.
TGACATTATAATGCAGCAGAGGATTTCTCATATTTACACTGGAATAAAGCCTGCATATTTTGAAATCAGGAAATCCACCTGAATATCGAAAAGTAACTACTTTGGAATGATTATTCCCAAACAGCAATTTCAATTCCATTTGTTGGCAAGCTTTTCTGGACACATGAGCACCTAGTAATGGTTTAAACCACATATTGGTTATTAATTTGTATAGTATCAGTATATAGGAATAATTATTTTACTATTTAATGTTATAGAGTGTTTATTACCAGGAAAACAGGTTCCTACTGAGTGTGAGAGTACTTCTGATGATGCAAAATCTGCAGCTAGGGCAAAATAAAGGAATGCAAAAGTGGTTGAAATACTCAATCCAGTAATCTTGCTGGAGTTCTAGGAATGAAATAAAGTATATTGTTTTCTTCTGTTAGCTAATTCAGTACCCTTTTTAGCACTGTGCTGATACAGTTTTCTTTTGTGTATGCACAGATTGCTTAACTGATGGCTCACAAGGACATCAAAATAAGAATAAAGAAGTTCAAAGAGCGAAAAGTTAGTTACAGTAGAATAGCTACGATAACATTACTTAGCAAGACAACCTTGTGACCCAGTAGAATCTTAGGCATGTATTGTAAAAAAAAAACCTCAAAAATTTCCAGAAGTTGGTGGGTTTCTTTATGTCAGAGAAGTCACTATTTGTACAGCTTTTAGCAGATGGCACTATTTATTTACTTAGACATAACATCATAGTAAGATTAGTTTTCAAGCCTTTCAAGTGTGTGAAACTTATCTTCTGTCAGAAGTACCAGTCCTTGACCCTTGCTTGGTAAGATTTTAAAGAACGTTGGGCTGATACAACCTTTCACTGTCCTTTCAGAACTAATGCACTGAAAACTCCAGTACAAACTACAACTTTGACAAATTTGCCTCATAAAAATCACTGCCATCCGGGGTTGCTTTTGAAGGCTACAGCTGCCAATGAAAGAAAGCTGACTGTTTCTTTGTTTCAGGGGACAGAGTCTCTACCCCCATACTACAGATCTTATTCCTTATTACAGATGCATAGGGCCTTCAAAGTAAACCACAGACACTGAAATTTTAGAGAGTTTAATAGTTATCTTCTCATGATTATTATTCTATTTATCTCACATTATAGTTAATTAGCAGATATATAAAAGTCAGTTGTGCTTCATGCTTGGCCTACTCAACTCTGAAGAGGTACAGAGAGATGGAGAATTCATAGCGAAAATAGCTCCAGTGAATAAAGTTGATGAACTTTGTAAAAGTTTGATAAACAAAAAAAAAACGCAATACCCAGGTGATAATAACCTGGTCAACCTTAAGGATTTTCTCCAGGAAGAACTGAACTTAGTTAACTGCTCTGCTGCCTTCTGCAACTTGAAGATGCCTAGGTTTTCTGGAGAACTGATTCTCCAAAGTAGTGACATGCCCCAAATTACTTTTCTCTAGCTGACTCCCGAAACCAGCACAATTACGATAGGATGTTCAAAACTATTCAGACATTGGCAGAAATCTGGAGACATTGGAGATACCCTCCACCTGCCCCCCATGGAAACTGACAACCCAAATAACTAGCATGGGCAACTCATGAATGATGGAAACATCGTGGCAATACGGAAGGTGCTGAGCAAACCAAACTATGGGTGTGACAACAGGTCTTGCCTGTGCTAAGGTCTGCTGTCACAGTAATAAAGTGCAGCAAACGGCACTTAAAACACACACACACACACACACACACAAATTAGTCCGCAAACGTATTTTCAAGGGCCTTTGTTAACAGTGTTTATGGGAGTAGAGTCATGAGCAGAGTGTGCTGAAGCAGAGGGAATGTCTGTCAGAGGCAGCAGCATGTCACAGGGTTCCTCCACCACTGGAAAGTGCTGGAGGAACAGACTTAGGATATTCAGAGCATATTAGAGTGATTATTAAGGAGACACAATAAACTACAAATAAAAGCAATAACCACATGCTTTAGAGGCTACTGTGGGAAGATGAAACAAGGAATTATGAAAAAATAAATTAAAATAGACAACCTCAAGAAAATTATCTCGACATTGAGATATTAGCTCATGAAACAGTCTGTTCAAAAGAGGGACTGAAGCTGTATTGCCTGAAAGCTCAGCAAGAAACCTAAACAAATAGATAAGATAAGATTAGGCACTGAGCACTCTGCCATTTATACAAAAAGACAGAGCAGGTGAGGTAGCACGTCTTCAACCTTTTGGCTTTTTTAAGGCTGTTATTCATACACAAGCATGCCCTATTCCTCAATAATGATGTGAAGTAGATACTGAAGAGTACACATCCTTGATCTGGGGAAGAGACTCTAGTTATCATTGATGGAATCTAAGAATGTAGTTTTGGCACAGTTATACAGCCCTAAGTATGATAAATGTGAATAAATAAAATTAAAATAATCCAAAAAAAATCACCACTATGCTCCAAGGCATTACCTCAGGTAAGGTTTACCCATTACTCTGTTTACCCACTGCTACAGTATAGAAGTAATAGTTAGCAACATAACATAGGAATGTGAGTATTAAAGCACCCAGCAATGCAGTGAGCAAGTTTAAGACGTTTCAATGCCTGGAGAAAAGTATAGCCCTAAGAAATGCACTTGTACTCTCTCCACATTCTCAAAAAAACCCCAAAAAAACAACATCCAGCACAAGCCAGGAAAAAACTAGTCAAACCAAAAGTAAATTATAGGTGAGAGAAAGATTACATCTGCATTCTCCAAATAACCTGAGTCCCTAATGATAGATGACAAGGAAATTCCTTTTTTCATCTGGATCACATCTGTAAATCCTCTTCTTTTCCACAAAACAACGCTAAAATTGCTGGTGAACTCTCTAACCAAGAAGAAAGCAAGGATGGCAAGTCTTTTGGTGCAATGAATATTTAATTACTACAAGATAAGTCATACAACTACAAAAGACATGATTGAAAAACCCCACAAGGAATCATTTTATCTCCTTTTAAATAAGTCATTCCACTGGAAGATGAGACTTCATATACCTCTGGGCAGAGGAATAAATTATCGTTTGAGCAGTATTTGAGGTATTTAACTACTGTTCTACTCAGTAAAATGAGAAAGGCACCACTTTTTTTGTTTTGTTTTCTTTTGTTCTAAAAGGAATTTTAAAAATTAGACAATTAGAGCCCACTGCTCAAACAGGGAGAGGAATGAATAGCCTGCAGCCATGCCTGGGGTCTGTGATTTGAAACAGCAATCCTACCCTGCAAGTGCAGAAGTTTTGGCCCTGCAGCTGGAATAACATTGCCATCCTTGGCAATTGTCCTGACAGAAGCAGAGGTACCAGGGACCTTGGGCACTCACACCTCACTAAAAACAAAGTAAGGCTCCAGCCTTGAAATGTCCAAAGTGGACTACAGGCTTGGTGTAAATACTCACCACCACCCACCCTTTTTCAACTCACTGAACCAAGGGAAGATGAAACTTCTGAGGTAACTGAAACTTGGTCCTGTTTAGGCCACTAAACCAACAAAAAGCCTGAAGCAGAGATTTGCCCATATAAAACTTTTCCTTAAAGTAATCTTTGCAGGACTTACAATGGGGCTTCAAGTGTTGTTCTATTTCAAGAGAAAATGACAAAAATATGCTACATAACACAGCATAAACAAAAAAAAGGGCGGGTAAAGAACAGTAAAAAGCAGAATTCTTCCCTTCCCTGGTCTACTCATTTTCCAGACACAACTTTTCCTTCAGTCTTGCTCTCAACCCTGACTTCCTGCATGGTACCAATCTCCATGGTGAGCCAGGTCCCTTAGAAATGTCCCTCCACTGTCACCAAGCCACAACTTTACTACACCTGTGTCCTGCAGTCACTTCCCTGCTGTGACCAGCTGTGTGGTCCCTCTGACAGCCAGAAATGTCTCTACCTGCAAATGGCCATGCTGCCTTTTATGGGAGGTATAATATCTCTGCTGCACAAATAATGTCTCTGTGAGCCCGAATGTAGCAGCCAAGAGAGGCAACTGGCAGACTTTCTCCCTCTTTTAACAGCCCAACTTTTCAGAGGAATGTATGCTAAACAAGGTGAAGCTAAAACAAGCTAAAAAACCGACCACATGCCTCTGTCACAGTTCTCAAAACCTCATGACTGCTTCAGTGTCTATCTGACGTAACACAAAACAATTGTACTGAATTACCAGGACCACACATATCAAAGAAAAGATATAACTAACTAGATGAAATTAACAATCTCTAATAGGATGTTTTGCAACCCAGATGTATTTTCAGAAAGCCTATTGAAAAAGTTGTGTGCTGAACTTTAAATTCCTTAACTATCATAATACCATCTAAAACCAAGTGACAATTTGTAAGTTATCCTCTTTCTTTGATTGAACAACTATTGACTGCATATCCCTTTTACCTAGTAGTATATTTACATTTATTACAGTTCACTGATCCAACACTACCTTTAAATACCCACTTTTCCAAGTGGCTATTTCTTAATTCTTAATTCTCAGTTCATCCTACCCAATTTTCTTTCTGAATCCACAGAGACATTGTTTATTCAGTTATAATACAGCTTTAAAAACAAAACAAAACAAAACAAACCCCTTAAATTTGTCCAAGTCACAAGCTTTAAATATTATAAACCAGCAGCTATATTGCACTTTACCAGGTAACTGTTTTCTATATAAAACATTTCTTACTGTTTCACTTCACAATTCAGAATCTGCATAATGACACTTCAATATGAATACAATTCCTTGAGAGCCTCATCTAGTCCTAACAAGTTAGTACAAGTAGTCAGAGACATTTCTGATAAACCGTGTACACAGGAAGTCATTGTTGAGAGAGACAATTAATTTGGATTCCTACTTGCAGTCATTTATCCTTCCAATTTTTCTGCAAACCCCTGCATGGATTTTTCTCCAGTCAAACAAAGCTAGCTGATTCTTCATACCTGTATGTTTTGTAAAAGAGACATCTCTTCAGGGGGACCTTAATCACATGTTCCTGAAGGCCCACAAAAAGGACACTCTGGCTGTGCAGGATCTGAAGGCTCCTGATGGGCTCTCTCTGACTTTTCGGCAGGAGTTCAATTTCCTCAAGCAGGCAGCTGCTTGAAGTCTGGTTCATTGGGGCAAGTACTTTCTTAATAGTGCCATAGTCTGAAAAGGTAAGAGGAAAATGAGTTACTAAAAATCACACTAGCAATTCTACCTGCTTGGTGTCATTCAGTAAAAAAATCTTTGTCCTATGCTGGATGTTTTTAATGAAGCCTCAGAATGCAGGATTATTTTGACTGAAGTTTCCTAAATTGATTATAGTACAGTGAAAAGAACTCAGAAAACTTTAAAGTCTGTTTTCATGTGATGCAATACATTAAAAAAAAAAAAAAGGGAAAAAAGTTAAAAAGTTATTGTTAGTGCAGAACAGACTTCACAGCAGTAGCCACAAGAAAACAAGGTTTCAAAGTCTGGCTTTATAAATGCACTTTCATGCCAAGGGTTACTGATTTCAGTCTACCGGATTGTACTACACTTTACTATATTTAAAGCAGTTTAAAAAGCAATAAAGTACATAATTTCCCCAGTTTGTTTTAATATTCCTTAGGTTAAAAATTATGGGTGTTAGATATGTACCATATTCATTTAATAAAGCACATGTATATGAATATATGCAGGTCTTGAGTCTAGGTGAATATGAATGAATGAGGCTGAATCCCCTCTTCTTACTTATCTTGATTTTGACCTCTGAAAAACCATAGCTTTTAGCATTCACTCTTCACTTCTATTCTTAATGTGATTTCTCATGAAAGACAGTTATGTATTGAAAACTAGTGTCAGAATATATGATAAGATTTATTATTCACTCCTGCAAAGTTTTTAAATAATTTAAAAATATCAAAGTACATTTGTTCTGAACACAAAGGATCACATTCTCACACTGATAAATATTTTACGGAGCCGCAGCATTATGCAATCTTTTATGTGCCAGCAACAGTAAGTATTAAAGATCCAACACTGCAAACACACACAGAGATAAGCCCTTACTCATGAAGTCTTGAAAGACTTCTTTTTTGAGCTGGTAGTAATGAAAAGATGAATGTTTGAGAAGGCCTGTTCTGCAGTCTGGAGACAGCGGGTTTGCCATCACTAGCTCAAGGCCAGAGGTTTGGCTCAGAGCTGGCAGTGCAGGCTCTCAGGACGTGTCTGTCCCTGCCTTGGTGAGTGCTGCTTTGATCCACGGCAGCAAACGCCTGGTGGCCACGTGTCTGTGCCCCCCTACGCCAGCTCCACCCTGGGGGCACCCGAGGCCAGAGGCTGGCACCCCCACACAGTCACTGTACCCTCTGGGGTGACTGGGCTGAGGGAGGGCAAACGCCCTTCCCAAACTTTGCTTGGGAAGTGGTGAGGAACAGCAAGTAAGCAACTTTACGAAAATACATAAAAGTAGCCTCAAATAGACTCCAAAACTAAAGACGGAGAATCAAGGTGACAATTACTGTCAAAATCTCCTATTTTCCTGAGAAAGACTGAGTATTCAATCCAAATATCTGGAGAAGTAGTGGAAGGGAGAGCATACACCAAATAGCAGGGAAAGTAAATAGGAAGTTTATTTGTAAGATATAATATTGCATAATGTTATGCAATTCTATTAAACAGTCAAAACTAATTAGATAAACCGTAAATTATTAGCTCAGTGTATAAAATGGATTCCCTTTAGTCCATAAAAAGATTTTGACCATATCAAATCATGTATGCACGTTAAAATCTTCTGCCTAACCTCTCAAGTTTTAATATAGCAACTTCATATACCTGTTTACATTTTTCTCCTTTCTTGATATAAACATGCTTGACCATTTTTTAGGAAAAAAGCTTTAATTAAATTACAATTTTAATTTTTATTAACCTTTTATTAACCTAAAATATCTAATTTGATGATCGCTTTTTTTCCCAAACAACCTAAAACAGACTTAGAGTCAAAAACTAATTAAATTGTTGCCAACAGTCAGTTTTGCCCCACAATTAAGCAATAACCAGCTCAGCTGAAAAATGTAACAAGCAGTGTTTCCACTGATGACTACTGGATGCAAAATCTTGACTGTAACTACAGTAAGTTTCATGGTCAAAATATGGTCTGAGACGTGTCCCAAAATTTCAGTGCCCATATGTGCTTGTTTTGGCTGAGGTAGAATTAATTATCTTCACAGTGTCTTGTATGGGGCTGTGTTTTGGGTTTGTGCTGAGCACAGGGTTGATAATATGGAGATGTTTTTGTTATTGCTGAGCAGGGCTCACACAGAGCTAAGGCCTTTTCTGCTTTTTGCACTGTCAGGTTGGAGAAGAAGTTGGGGGTGCTTGGGAGTTTGGGAGGAGACACAACCAGGACAGGTGACCCCAACTGACCAAAGGGATATTCCATGTGACATCACACTCAGATATAAAGTGGGGGAAGAAGGAAGAAGGGGAGGACATTTGGAGTGATGGTGTTTGTCTTCCCAAGGCAGCGTTACACGGGATGGGGCCCTGCTCTCCTGGAGACGGTTGAGCACCTGCCCGACCATGGGAAGGACTGAATTAATTCCTTGTTTTGCTTTGATTGTGTGTGGCTTTTGATTTTCCTGTTAAACTGTCTTTATCTCAACCCACATGTTTTCTTCTGATTCTCTCCCCAACCTGCTGGTGGGGGAGTGAGCGAGGCGCTGTGTGGTACTTGGGGCTGGCTGGGGTTAAATCATGTCACTGTGTTAGTCACTGAGTGAAAGATGAATGATTTTCTTTTGAGCCTAGAAGTTGGAAAAATGTACTAAGAAGAAGAAGAGGCAGTGAGATCATTTTACAGATGTAAATTAATTGGTATTGCTTTATAGATCAGTCAGCGCAACTCTATATCACGTGCTTAACTGGCAGACACCAGATTCAGTATGATTTATGATGCATTGTATTTGGCTTGTCACAGTTTTCCTGCATGAGACAAAAATCAGGTACGCATGCAGCATGTGCTTCTTCTACAGATTAATATTTCTTCCTACCACTGTGCTGGGTCTGGCATCCACAGACTGAATCACTTGCTGTCACCTTCCCCAAGAGAAGAAAAAAACCATGACTGCAGGCCTCCCCTATGCCACATACATGTTCAATTTAGAAATACAGCTTTGGGCAGGAGAATATGATCAAACACAAATACTTTGTGTTTCCTGTGGCTTATTTATTATAGATGGCAAACTTACATTTCTTTATATTCAAGTCTATGACCTGGAGATCATGGTTACAACAGCATACCACTCTAGAAAGAAATAAAATATTCTCACTTTGAGAACTACAGCACTAATGCCTTCCCCAAGACATCTGTCATTGCTCTTGTTCTTCCTTCTTATCTTGGCATACATTCTCCATTCCTCATATTTTCTTTTGCTCTTTTCCAACATCTCCCAAACCATTCCTTTTTCATTTGCTGTCCTGTCTAATATTGAAAGTCACAATGAAAGTCACTTGACTGAGCTTCAAGTGAAGAAACAGTGCCTGAGATCCCACAGATTATCAACACCGCTCTTCTCAGGAGCAATGTGGGTCATACGCAAGCTCAACAAAAAGGAATAGAATGTTATCTGAGATCTACTTCTGCCTCAAGAAACTCCCCTACTTCTGACTTCTGTAACCTATCTTCTCTGCCCTAAATCCCTACTGCGTATGACTCTGATTTTGCAAGGACCAGCTGGGAGGCCAAACTAGGGTAAGGATCTGGTTTTACTCTACAACTTTGAGACAGCCACAGATTGCATCGGTGGTTTGGTTCACCAGCCTACGGTATGTACCAAGGGTGTGTAGATATCAACGTCCTTAAACTATACTAGAGTGCAACACGGCTATATCAGGCTTCCTTGCAGCAGAAAATCATAGCCAGTGATTCCAGTGCTTTCAAAAGCCAGGTGTTTTGCTCCAGTGTTTCCAATTCTACTACAATGTGTGCAACATTATGCACAGCCTCCAGAAAATGCTGTAGATTTCCTAAAGAGCTTGTAGAAGTCCCATCCTCAAAAGCGTTGTCTGTCTGCACATTTTCACACCTCAGTTGCAAAGCAAACTAGGGAGCAAAGTAGGGAAAGAAATAAGTCTGGAACATGGCTCCAGGGCATGGAGGTTTTCAGACCTGTCATAACCTTTCAAGTGAATATTTAATTATATATTCAAACTAAGTGTCCACTTCTGCCAAGAAACAGCTAAGAAAGATAGTAAGCGCAGAGCATCCTAATGGATGTAACTTTATTGCCATGGACACAGGGAAAGCTGCAGCTTCATCACAAATGTCAAGTCTGAGCCTAACAGCCATTTAAGAATTCAAATGAATGGCATCTTTGCATCCTGACTGTAAGCAAGACATACTGGGATAGATCCAGACACCTGACAGCCTTTTTTTAAGGATGGCCAACTATATACAGGAGTAGTAAAAGATAATGACATTGGCCAGAATGAGTAAATAATGTACTTTGTTAGCTTGTACTGCAATACTTTAAAGAGGCTTGCAAAAACAGCAACTGAACATTAGAAATCTAATCACCGTGAATGAAGAGAAAAACTATTTTTGAAATATTGCTATGTAATGTGTAGGAGACTACGAAGAACTGCATGGAGAACTTGAGATGGAGTTTTCGAGAATATGCTTGGAAGCAACAAAGTCTGTAATGAACAAAATTATAATGGGACAAAATGAAAGGATGATTTCTAAAAGTGAAAAATGAAGTTTAAGATGTAAGTGGTATAAATCACAGCCAGCAATGGAAAACACTGCAAGAGAGCGGTTGAAATCATTGTAACATCTTTGGTGACACCTGCAAAACAAAACAGAAAATGAACATACAAAACAAACAGCAGATGCAACAAACAAATAAACCTGCAATTTCCTGAGTTTCCTAACAGAAATAAAACCACTCAAGGAAGCTTTAGCAAATTTTTGCTATAGAGAAGAATAAATATTTACACGAGCTGTTATGTTTACAAAATATTGCTGCTTTCTTCAAGCAAACACATCCTTAACAAATCATCATGAAGCAGTACAAAAGTAAGTGCATTTCACTTCTTCGAAAGAATAGAAAAAATCTCTATCCATTCCTTTTTGAGAAGGAAACGCTTTCCATTTTAACTCTTGCCCTAGTAGCTTTGAAGAGTAGGTTGGTCTCCAGAAAGCAACTGAACCAGCACCAGGAGACAGAATCCAAACCAATGTTTTCAGAAGAGAAGCCTACAGTACTGTCTTTCATTGATGCTGCTAAAAATCACTGCCGTCTTCTAAACTATATGAGTTACAAGCAAAAGAAGCTTCTAATAGTCTCAAATATCTCTTCTGGCCAGCTCTACGCCTATGTTTAAGACTTTACAAACATTCCTGCACTTTCTGAGCACAGCAAGGTGCTTTTACAGATCCAAAAATCTCCTCACATATACCAGGAAAAACCTCAAGAAACAGCAAAATAGTAAACTGTCTATGTAAATATGGGCCTGTTTTTCAAAATTCCCACAAAACATTCATCAGAATAGTAAGACATCTTAAGCAGATGGAAGGATGTGGTCATTGTGGAGGAAAGGGGCAGTCAACACAACACACAGATGCCAAAGCAACATTCGGAACTTCAGGAGATGCTTGTAACTAAACTTGAATAAAATACCACCTGTGCAAGAAATACTCTACCCTGTTCGTCATAACGTGTGAAAACAGACTCATTGATAAACTTAAAAATCTGGCAGCACAATAATCAGGGGGTTTAATAGATGGAGACTCGAGAGAATACATTTTAAAGTATAGCTGAAACAAACATGAATTACGTATATTTCCAAGAAGTCTAAATTTAAATAGACTTTGGAAAATTATATTCAAGAATTACATTAATTTTATCCATTATACACTGGTTTTGCATAGTATTTGTTGTATATAAATTATTTTTCCCATTGGAAAATAAAAAGCATTCAGACAGTATTAAGACTGCTGAAATTAAAGGAAAAAATCTGTTAATATTAGATATCTTGTAAATAACACCATATGTGCATATAAACAGTGTTTATATTAATCATGTAAGATTTGTAATAAACGTCATAGAAACAAAATAGGGCATTTAGGTCATCTTCAAGGCAGGGGTCTTTCAGAATAATAAACTGAAATACCAAATATAAAACTGATTAACGGAATGTGTAATAGTAAAAAATCAAAGAATGTGCAAGGTGATTGATAACCATTCAGCCACCATGAAAAAATGTATCATCAATATTTGCTTCCCTCCACCACAGGAACTGGAAAAAGCCCTACCGTGAAGCAGAATGTGCATTTGGATAACAGCAGAAAATTACTCCAATGGACAGAAAGTATTAGGTTGCATAAGGGCTTTAGTGAGCTTGACACAGAAAAAAAGACGCAGGAACAGCTAATGCAGCAGCTGGTTCAGCCTACAAAGGGGAAGCCCAAGACTTATGATTTAGCAATCTGTGTAACATCAAAAACAAAACATATGGTACACAGAATGCGATGGGATTTAAATCCTACTCTGCTCCGCCCTTTCTAAAAATAACTTTAAAATTAGTTAAATCATCAGTAGAATATGGATAATTAATGCTTTGGCTATTATCTCTTTTCCCACATGGGGGTGGGGTACAATTTGGTTTTAAGCAAGGGTATATTTAGAAGATAAGATAATATAACCATGCTCTGTAACATAATTTAGCTTTCACCTTCAGGTTTCTGAGATACGTACTCATACTTGAAATACAAGAATATATTTTTAATCATGTTCCAGCCTAAAGGACAAGTGAAAGATTGAGCTTCAACCCTTCTTCTTTAGAAATGAAAAATATACTATGGGTAAGCATAGTACTTCTACCATGATCCAGAAAATAAAAATACAATTTCGTTTTAAAATTCCTACCTTAATTTACAATTTTACTTTAAATATTTTTATAGTTTTAGGGGTATATTCGTTAATTCTTTAGGGAAAAAAGTAAACCTCAAAATGAATATGGAATTGTGATGCTTTATCAAGGCATAGATTTTAATTATTTTTTTTAATTTTCCTTTATATTTTCAGAGCTGTTTTACATGTTTGTCTCTCCATTTGAAACTTAACCACTCTTCGAACAACCTGATCAGTATGATAGTCAATTTGTTCTTCTTCTCTACTTTTAACATATTTTCATGGTGCAATAAAATATACAGATGTGATTTTCTACAAGTATCAAACAAAAATTGAGGTTAAAAATCTGAATGTTCTGTTTTGTGGGCTTAAGAGAGAATGAACTGTGATAAGCTTATGAATGATTGAAACAATAAACCATTGTGATTGCCTTATTATTACAGGTCATTATCATCATGACGATAACAAGGCAGGGGTCAATATTTGGAGAAATAGAGATATAAAGCACATTTATTAGATCAAAAAGGCAATTATGTAACTGTATAACAAAACCTTCCATGAAATACTGTAGCTGGAAATAGAAAAAATAATTGTGCTGCATTTCCCTGAGAAATCTTGCAAATTTTTCTGCCCTGTTGATACGGAGATTTGTTTTTAAACACCAAAAAGGCTAAACAAAATGTTGGGTACCCTCTGTGCCATCACTTGCAGGAAACAGAAAAGCTTAAGCTTTCCCTTATTCGGGTCTCTTAGTTTTCCTTACTCCATTGTAGGATACTTGGTGAAAAAAAAGTATGCAAGTGACCTGGAAAACTCATAAATCATTGCTCATTGACATCTAGTTAAATTTCAGTAAATTAAATTAACTGAAGAAAGGACAAAAAAAAAAAAAAAAGCTGTATTCTGGGGCTTGAAAAATCTTGCTGCCTTGCTGCTTGTTCATATGAGACCTTAGTACAAAATTGTGAATATGTTTGGTCTCAGAGTTTTTGTCCCCCTGTGAAGTAAAAACCAGGTATAAAAACACATCTGTTCTAGGTGTGTTACAGAAAGAAAAACAGAGTGTGTAGTTATTTTATTATTCCAGAATTTAAACCAAATCATTCTTTTTCCATCCTCAATATCAAAGGGCTTTGCATTTCAGAGGTTGTTTATGTAGTATTGTTATTGCTAGAGAATAAAAATAGTTTAAGGATCTTTGGCTATATAACAGCATTGAATTTTACATCTTAAAAGCTTTTAGGAAAGTCCATGGTCATTGCTGCTCTGCTGATATGTTATTAGACAGAGAAGCTAACAAAAATTAGCAGGGAAGTTAAGACTCTAAATTTAAGAAAAATCAACTATTAATGAAACAAAATTTCCTGCTTTGTGTCAAACTATATGCAATACATAGCAATCTTAAAATGGGACATTCAATTGTCTGGTGTCTCGGCAGTTAGAAAGAAAAAAAAAAGAAGTGTTAAAGAGGTACGTGCATAATTTAATATATTTATTAAAAGCTAATTTTAGATTATATACCAACAGTTATACCACACAGTGCTTAGTGTATTAACACTTTCAGACACAGAACAGTAGCTTAACTTAGGAAATGGGAGAAGTTTGACTCTTTCTCGGAAGAGAGCTTTGGAAGCAGTAGAAGGAAAATGCAGAAAAACCCTATATCAAATTATTCTTATCTGGGTAAGACTCCGAGCATTTCTGCAATCTGGTGAGGTTTTCTTTTTCAATTCTTGGATGCAACAACAGCAGTTTTGAAAGACAGTCTACAAAAAGCAAGCATGCATAATATTTTAGATTTATGTTCCTTGTCTTTGGCTCCGACTCCTTCTTATTCCCTCTTTCCTATTATATTTCAAGTAAATATTGATGTTCTTCCTTGTAGTATTGGAAATTATTTTAAATCAACACTGAAATGAGATAAATTTTTGATAATACTTGTCAAAAAAGGAGGTCTAATGGTCTATTACACATACTCAGACTTCTATGCAAGGGAGATAATTTAACTCATTTATCTACTGTTAAGAATCTGAAAGGAGCAATTTTAACCACAATCTGTTTGCATACCTTCTCAAATTATTAGCAAGCTTCTTAATGACCTAGTGGCTACTCTGAGAGAAATTCAGTTGTGCCTCTTCAACTAGAGGACTTTCTATTGGTTGTATGTCAAAATTTAATATATATTTATATTATGAAGGGAATATTTACGGGCTATCCTTTCTACACAGAAATTAGAACTATTGACTTAAAGAACCTTTCGAATAAAAAAAATGTTGATCTAGATACTAGTTATTAAAAAACAAAGACCTTACTTCAAAGCCATGTGTCTAGGAGGACAGAAAGAACATACAAATTAATTATATATGCAGCCCAATAATGATTGCAGAACAAATTCCCTCTCTAAAAAAGAATAAAATAAAATTAAAAAAAAAAAATCCATTTTAAAATAGAATAATTTTGGGATGTATCTATCAATGGAAATCAGGAGAATCACCATCTCAATCCTCTCTTTACTGTTTTCCAGAGGAAAAGTCTGTAAACATACAACATTCAAAATAGAATTTCTGTCCACTGTCCACTGTCCACAGATTTAATTCCTGTGTGTTATAATGTCTCAAAAGCATCCAGGATATAGTCAGTCTGCAGTTGCATTAGCAAAGCTTTCTTCCAGTAGCTACCATGCAAAGAGTTAAATACCTGCCTTTAGCACAGAAAATATCCACTGCTCCATAAAAGTATAACAGATTATAAATTGGTACAAATAACATTTCCACTAGTAGGATTTCCTATCAGTCAAAAAGGTATTTTAGTTTAGGAAATAGGGCAATTTGTGTACATTCCTCAGCAGCCATTTCACGCCTCAAATTGGAATTTAAATCCAGCTCCAGTCAGATTCATTCAAAAATCTTTCAAATAGAGAATTCAAGATCTAAATGGAAACTCAGATCTACTTGAGACTAACATGCAAAGCAGCTGGCAGCTAAACCAAAGCAGTATGCCTTTTTTTGGAAGACTATTTCTATAAAGTTGAAGCTTTTAACTCCTCAAACTGAAATCTCTTTTCTCTGTTTTTAGTCTTTTACAGAAGATCAAGCAAAAACCTACAATAAATAACAAGTACATGCTGAATTACATGTCTCAGCCACAACATCAATTATGTCTGTTTCTTTCACAAAGAAAATTAAACTATCCCAGCTTATTAGACTGATGCTCATATACTCTAGTGGCAAATTTTTACCCTTCCTAGAGCTAAACCAGATGTTTTTTCTTGCCTGACCAAAAAAAAGTAATTTCAAAAATCTCAAAATATACGTATTTTTAATGAATCATGATCACTGGCCCACCTTTATCTACTACTTCTATTTCCAATCTTATAGAGATTTTTCAGCTTGCCAAAGGTGGGCCTTAGAGCTGAGATAGAAATTCATAACATTTTGTCTAAGTTAAAGATTGATCGACCCGTAACAGCTCATGCACTCCACTTAGAAGTAACATGTGCCTGTAGAATATCTATAAGTGAATGCTATAGCAGCTACAGTTTCTTAACAGACTAGAGTTGATAAGAAAACATTTATTAACATTTCATTTGGTGACACATTCCTTTTACTTGTTGAGACAAATCATTATCTATTTTAAGACTTTATGAAAGGGTATCTTTATCTTCCATTTGCAATCTCATATAACTATTTTTCAATTATAAAAGTCTTAATAAAGAATAAATAAAGAATAATAATTAATAAAGAAACTTTTGTTATCAAACAATTTGGAGACTTTTGAAACCTGGATTAAATTGCCAACTTTTTTTCCCTAGATTTCACGTGTGAAACTGGTATGCAGAACAGTAATACCACCTAAAGTGAAAAAAATTAAAACTGGAAACTTCACTTTTTGTAAAACTGCTTCATTTAAATATAACAATATCTAATCATAAATACTTTAACAGGTACATTTCCCTACTGAAGATTTAAAACTTCTTTTGTTATGCTGTCTGCTTGCCCACTGACTTGATTCCATGACAAATTCAAAAACAGTGACAGGCATTTCCTTTATTCTCCCTCAGTATACAGGAGACAGTTGGACCAAAGACAGAAAAGTCTCAGCTGCAGCCAAGAAAAATCATGAATGTTTTTTTAATGCCCTGCAAGGAATAGGTGTCTTCCATGTCCTTAGGGAATATTTTGGGAAACTACTGCTTAATTAAAAAGTCATTGGAAAGGTATTTTAATAGTCCCTGGAGCAGGGAACAAGGCACCATCTTTCTAGCTGAATCCTCTACCTACTTGGTTTGATAGCTGCATGGCCACATGAACTGTGTGCTCTGCATGCACATCAAAACAGTGCCAGCGAGTGGATTTGGGAGCGAGTGGATTTTCCCATCCATAGCAGCCCCTTCTCTCCCAGATCAACCATTCAACAAGGAGGTGCAAGAAATGGCTTTGATCTCTGAACATTATAAGGAATTAAACCTCAGCTCTACATACCCCCCATGAATGTTGCTGCCATCCAGATGATATCATCAGCAGACTGACCCTTCTGTGTTGTGTTGCTGTGCTTATTGCAGAGAATAATCCCTGAGAAATGTATTCGGTTTTCTCAGTGCATAGCTACTTGATCAGGTACCTATACCAAGTATCACCATTTCTAACCCTTTCAGGAAGTTACATCAAAATGTGAATGACAATACTTTAGTTACCACCATCGGTTTAAGAAATGCTGTTTAAGCAGAGAGGATATGGTTAAAACTACAGCATAAAATCTTTAGATGAGGCTTTAATGAGTTGGGGAAAAGAAAGCTGTTTCTCAGGACTTGGCAGAGAGATGACGGACAAGAATCTCAAGCTTGGCTCTAGTACCTCACACTCTCTTTTTTTTTTCTTCCTTGGGGAGGTGTCAGGAAATGTCAAGTAGGCCATGTAGATCAAGCATGATTTGTAACAACATCAAGCAAACATTTCTTGATTTTAATAAACAATATTCTCATTTTGAATCCTTATTTAAATTACCCAAGATCTGTCTACAAACATACTCAGTAATAAAAATAAATACAAGGATCATGAGAAATGATATCAGCATCCTCAAAGAAGGCCAGTAAAACATTTTTTTTTGTCCCGTATCACACTAAAATAACTTGGCATATAAAAATACACATTTTTCCAGCTTAGAAAAGGAATGGATTTCAACAATGTTAGATTCAACTTTACACAGAATACCAAGACGATTTTGGGGCATCAAACCTACAGACAAAACAAATTGTACATATTTATCAGTGTTGAACGTACATTCATTACTACATTTGAATCAAACAGATGCTGCCAATATTCACACTGACCTGTGAGCATGTTCCACGAGACTATTAGTACCAAGATTCCCATCAGATGTATTCAGAAGTCTCAAAGGTTTTGGTCTGTTGGATATGAATCCTCCTTTTAAACCAACACAACCAGACTGCTTTGGGCTGTACTTGAGGTTGTACTCACTAGATAGTGAGCTACCTAGTTTGTACTTCCAGACTTAAACTAGGACAAGTTAAGCAGCATTTCAGATACAACTAGCTGAGAAGACTGTGACTGACAATACACTTTTATTCCCAAAATTTTACTCCCTAAGTACAGTTAGATGACAACTAAACAGATCCAATATCAAGAGCTACACATGAATAACACCTACCCCAGAGAATGGCCATTTGGCAATATATTGAAATTACAGTCCCTTTGTTTTGGTAAAATCCAGCTTTTACTGCACTAAAAATAACACATACACACACAAAATCTGAAGCCTTGAAGCAAAGAAGACACAAGAATTCTTATGGTTCTAAACGGGAAACATTACATTTGTCAAGAGACACAGTTTCAATATCCTGGATTCTGAAAAGAGAAAGAAATAAAACTGTAAGGTTGTTACTGGGGACTCGCTGCTGCAATTGACTATGAAACAAACAAAGAAGTCTATATTAATTTCCCATAAACTTCTCATGAAGAGAAAACAATCCAATTTTGAAGAGATCTTCTAAAATGTTTAATCAATATCTAGGACTGGAGATGAGCACCTCTGAAGAGTTGTGTAACCTCTAACTAAAGTAGTAGAGTAGGTAATAAACATAGATATTAATCACAAGATGGAGTGGTTGTGGGATTTAAGGCTTGATATCTGACACAGAGCAGCAGTGAAGAATGCCACACTGTGCACAAAGGAAAAAATTACTATCCAATAGAGGCCCTGGATCCCTGCCAGTCTTCCAAAGTTGAGATGTATTAACTCTGATTGGATCTGGCTGGACAGGGAGTGCTTACTACTTCTATTATTTTTTACTGCCTTCCTTTGTACCACCAAAACAATAAATACCTTGTACAACCCAACACATGCTATGAATATGACAGTGCTGTCCCACTCGATAAATTTTTCAGTGCCCAGATCAAAGAAGCATTTAGATGCACAAGCGGAGAAAACTCTTTCTCAGATAATAACCCACAACAAACCTCGCTTGATTTCTTAACAGAGTCGTATGTGGTTATTTTCACTGGAAGTGTCAGAAAGACAACTGACTACTGTATGGATCCAGAAGCATCACCAACTTGACTGAAGAGAAAGTTTCAGTAACTATCCTCTACTCAAACTCATCTGTAGTTTGCATAGCACATGCCCCTGTGCCTCAGCCGCTAGATGAGTCAAATCCAGTACATATGTCCATATGGAACCTCAGCAGCAATTTCAGTGTAAAGCACAGCTTTTGCTGAGAAATACAAAGGAAAGAATGATGATGAATTTTTTTTTTTCCTAATCAAAGTGAATAAGAAATTAACAAGAAACAGAAAAGACGTTGGGATTAGAGAAAAAAGTCTTAAAACCTCTCACCAGAAGTTGTTCATCTCATCACCCTCACCGCTACTTTAAAGTAGCCATAGCCATAGTACATAGCCACAGTACATAGCCACAGTATACAAAACATACACTCGTATTACACTATATTCTTTATATCATGGTCTAGGAGGCAGGATATCTGGCAATAATCAGAAAATCTCACAGAGCTTGTTAGTTAAAAATCTTCTCATACTTCCTAGGCAAGTGATGTAACCAGTATACTGGTTGCAGTCATGGCTACTCCTCCTAAAGGTGTGCAGTCATAGAACCAAATTTCCAAGGTTTATGAGATAAGAAAGAAAAATAAAAACCCCCTAAAAATTAGAAGAATGAACCTGTAAACATGTAACTCTTTGCTCCAAATATTATGACTCTTACCCAGTGACTTGTTTAAAGTAAAATGCATGGAACTTAATCCATCTTTTATGATATAACCTGCAGGTTACAGGACTCTTCACACAAAGACCACAATATAATATAATAAAGTATCTTCACATTTTGATGACTTACAAGACACAGAACAAAGTAAATAAGGCATATCTTTATTGAGAAATTCTTTAGCTTGTTAAGATTTGCCATGTCCTATGATCAGAGCTAGGTAAGCACGAGGGTAAAAAAATCCCAATGATTACTAGTGACACTGCCGGTATATGCTTAGTTATAAATGTCTGGATTTTTTGAGGTTTACCAGGAAAAATGATGCAGAACGAAGAAGCTCATAAATGCCAACAAAACCAGGAGTACAGTAGAATATCCCATTTAATGACTGCTTTCCTGACAGCTCACACTACGTATTGTACATATCATTGAATAATACTTGTGATCCAACTTCGGGTTTTTTAGGGTTGAAATTGAGTTTCACGTAAGGTTCAAACTTTTCTTTCTCCCCGCGATTTAATTATTCCACTTTCTTCTTTGGTTGGCATGGCTTTACTGAGCCACTCCTATGCATGCCCACCTTAAAAGAAAGACTTTTTAAAAAGTAAAAGGCAGAATATTCTGAAGAAGTTTCAGCAACATGTGACAAAGTCAAGTCCCTTCAAAGGGAAAGCTTCTTCCCCACATCTCTCACAAAGAGTCCTGAGTACTGTGTACTCACACGAGGGCTACACAGTTGGTACAAAGATCAAATTTAACCCCCAAATAAGGCTAATTGCAACACTGTTTCCAGAACTAAGACCAAGCCTGTTGACTGGCACTGCATGGTATTGGGGCAAAATGAGAGTTTTGAAGGTAGGCATAGATCATAATGGATCTTAGCTTTGAAGACAGCAGGACTACACTGAGCACCATGCAAGATACTTCTTTTGCTCACAGCTTCACATTTTGTGCATTAGAATTACATAATAATAAATGAATGTAGGGGTTGCCAAGTCTAGTTTCTTTTCCAGGAAGAAGAGATGATAGTTCCAACAAAAAATAGGAAGAAGGAAAGGCTACTTGGCCATTCTAAGTTTATAAAGTAGTCAAATAGGATTTGAAAGCTCAGCATCACTGTGATAAAGAGGAGCTGTTCTATTTTTTAATGGAAGGTTGAGACTTTGTCTCCAGCTCTTTACAATCTGTTTCCCTCCCTGGCCCATGCATTAATCTCACTCCCATGCAAGCAGAGCCAGCTGTTCTTCAGCCAGTAGCTTCTTGCAGCAATTCTGATTTCCAGTGGCAGCACAGAAGTGCACACACCGTATGTTCTTTGGACATTTATTTATAGTCTTTATCTGCCAGAGCTGGGCAATTATAAAGACATAATGATAATTTGTGAACAGAAAAAAAGGGCTTCTCCTACTTAAATTTGTCCCTTGAGAAAACAGAACACCATCTACTTGCAGCAGGCAAGTCATGAACATGATAACTAAAATATGAACAAACTCTATGAGCAAATAGCAGCAACAAACTAATCAAAATCATGACCTATTTATGGGTTGATTATAATAACAAAAAATGACTACAAATAAGTGCTGGGTAATTTGTGAACCAAATAAAGGGCTACAATTCTCACATATAAATTGCTGTCAATGAATAATTTAACCAGCTCTAGTTAGCGCCATCTATTTATTAAGAAAGCTCACCAACTGGATCTGGCAGAATGATTTATCTCTATATACAGTGATAAAGCCAAGGGAAATCAGTACTGCTGGACATTTTATATGCCGGGTTTGATCCTCTGGAGCCCCATAGTATCATTTATAACTCGGTAGCCCTGACTTCAGATGTAGCCATTCTCATTTAGTACAATTTTAAAACCACTTTGCCCAGTACAGATGACACACTACACAAGGCAGTGAAAAATCAACATTTTTTTGTTTAAATTACATAGAAAAACAACACAGGTTTGCATTATCGTTCTTTGCCTTTAGAGATATTCTACATGGAAAATAACATAAATATGCTAGAAGAAATATATAGCAAGCCTTTTTAGAAAAGCTAGCATAAATCCCAGAGTGAACATTAGACTCTTCAAGACAAAACCATGCAATCCTTTACCTTTTTTTGAACTTTGCAGCAAAATGTTTCCTGAAAAGATTAATAATATAAGCAAAGTATGAATTCAGCTAGGTTTTCCCTTTATCAGAGATAGGTGTCACAGCAAAAGCAGAAGAGAGTAAGGTTATTAATTTTACGCTTTACTGTTTGACATTTTGAAACAAATGTTCAGGATCATCACATTGCTGTTAGGACTGGTGTCTTCCAACATGCACCAGTAAAGTAACTGATGAGTATCCTTGCTTCAAGCTTTTTAAAACGGTATTGCATAAGGCCAGAAGGGTAACAAGTTACAGGGAAATAGTTTTGAAACCACTGCAAGGGTGCTTTACAACTCTGTAAAAGCACACCATACCTTTGTCAAGCAAAGGCATAAAAAACAAAACTGTGTTTTCTGTAACAACAAAAGAGAAATGGTTTTAAAAAACTACGTGACAACTATGTGCCACAGTGTATATGCCCTATTATCCATCTGTACTCTGATTCCACTGTTTCTCTTTTTGAGCTAGAAAGAATTAATACATACAAATAGACTACCTATCACTTTCACAGTTGACTTCTGACTCGAACTATGACTACTTTGGTCCTTATGATTATTGCATTTATATTGTAATTTCTAGATTAATAAAGTGGTTCTTAACTAAGATGAAAAGTCTGTACCTCCTTTCTACAGAAGTTATCTACGGATTACTTCCAAGAACCTCAATGCACTTAAGAGAATGCAGTCAGGAATAGCACCAAATTGGAAAAAATGCAGTCAACTTTAGCTTTGTTGCTCTCTTCACCATGTATGAAACATATATAAGCATGTATTTTTGCTTATAGCTTTCAGATTGGCAACTGCACAGATACTACATACATTCTGACACCATGCATATTAAACTGTGAAAGCTGCACAGTTTGATCAGAAGCTGTAGTCTGCCAGGAAAATGACAATATTTCATCAGAGACTTTTAAGTAACAACACACACACAACTTTTTTTCTTGCTAAGACCTTGGGTTGTTTCCTAGAAAAAAATGTAGTGTACTGATTACAAAAACAAAATGTACGAGATAGAACTGTAACAAAAATCACAGAGGAATCAAATCAGGGAGTACTTTGCATCAGTTTACTCCCATCTAGCAAGACAAACAGAAGAAATACAAACTGTTATGATGGCATTCCCAAACTGAGTTTCATGCAAACTTCCAAATCTCTTCATTAAGTTGGGACTAGTTTCTGTATAATCTACAGTTTCAGGACTTCATGAGAAGAAATGTTACATTTGTGGAGATTTACTACCTGTTTCAACCCTTCTAAAGGCGAACGTATGAAAATTCCATCTGCATTTTCCAAAAATATCTTGAAATTTCTTCACAAAACCTCTCTATTAGCCCATTATAATTGCTTTATGTGTTTCATCAGAATTATTTTTTATCATTATTCTCTGCATTGCTACATGCAATTTTTAGATCTTATTGGAAACCTGTTGTAACTCCCTCCAGTGACCTTTAAGCCTCAGATAAAACCTGGATTTATGGCATAAAAATTGTGTTTCACTTCAGTGAACAATCCACTCTTTAGAGACACGCAATGTAGCCAACAATAAATCTTCCTTTAGGTTTCATACCTTCTTTCTAGGTCAGCCATACCCCAATTTCATCAATGCTGTTCTATAAATGCCAATAACTAAGATCTACCACTGGGCATATACCATTTCTACTCAAGATATGGAGGGGACATACTCTGTTCAGTGGGACTGAAGAACAGAAAAAACACGGGAGTTTTTTCACCAAGCACTTTTTAAGGATGGCCTTTAAAGCTATTCACCAGACAGTGAAAGTATCACCTTTTCTGAACTCCCAAGTTCATTATATACTCATAATGCCCTCAAACTAGATACCATATCTAAAATTTTCTTCATTTGAGCAAATAAATACATTTTGAAACAGTCCTCTGAATAAGGGCTATTTGCTCTTGTCGCAGCATCCTATTTTGAAAAAAAAAAAAAAAATCAGTGAAATTTTTAACCATAAGACACCTAGGCACTTAAAGTTTAGGAAAGAAATAAAATGGAGGAAAAAAATATGAAGAGAGGGAAGGAGGGTCAAAAGGGAGGGAAACAAACTATGACATTGACTGGATTTTTTTTTTTTTTTACAAAGTAAGAGGCCTTTCAAACTGAGTTTTAAGAATATTTAGTGTTCCTCTAGGGTGCTCTACTTTTCATGTATTGTTATAGATGATTTTTAGTTCAGAACATCTGTGCATGCTTTTCTTGATTTTTCCTTTCTAAATCACCGAAAATTGTTCCAGGGATTTCTTCTTGCCTAAAGCCAGCAGCACAAAATGTGCAGGAATTGATATATCCCTTCATTCTGTGTTAGAAGTCAGTACAGTGAAAGATTAAGATGTTTCTCCAAAGTACCAAAGTATATTTTTTATATAAGCAGTAGCTGTTAAGCCCTAGCACACCAGAATCTCCTAGCAGAATGATGACTTGGCAAAGGTTTAGGAAATGAAGACTGTTGACTCAGCAGATTAATGCATTTGCTTGCTTACTCCCAGTCTCTCCTAAAGTAATACTACCTCTATTTAAGGTTTAATGAAATTAGATTATACTTTTATACTCCCAGGGTTATTCTCCCCTGTAATATCTGTATTCTAACAACAGGGTGAGTAGGTGAGCGAGAGAATTTTCTCTTAACGATTGGCCATCTGTTTCGAAAAATGACATTTTTGTTTTGAATAACAAAGACAGCAGAACATTCATTTGTATTAAACCCAATCTGTATGCCTACTTTTCCACTGAAGTTTTGCGCATTTTGAAAGATAATTTTTGCAGAACATTGGAATGAGTTATAACTACAAAAGTTATGTGGTGTTCATCTCTCACAGCATGGTTTGGGTCCATCCTGCTTTACATCACTAAGTGCAAATTGCTTACTGACAGAATTTACATCAGAGTTGAATGCACTTTCCTTTAAGCAGCAAAAAATACAATGACATCTATTATCACAGTGTTAAATAAAAATGCAATTTAGCCCAACCAATTTGACACAATACTGGCATACTATAAGCACAGGATAATTAAGTTTGGAAAGGAGATCAGAAGGTCTCAAGTCCAACCTTCTGCTCAAAAGACAGCTAGCTATAACAGACTGTGTTGCTGTCTGGTCTCAAAAACCTTCAAGAATGGAGACTGCACAACCTGTTGCTTGACTGTCCTAGAAGTGAGAAAGTTTTTCTTTATATCCAGTCTGAAATTCTCTGCCTGTTGTCTCTTGTCCTCCCACAGTGCACCAGTGTGAAGAGCATGTCACCGTTCTCCACATAACCTCCCTGTATGTATGCTGGTAGTATCCTGCTCCCCACAAAGCCTTTTCTCCTCAAGGATGAACAAGGCCAGCTCCCTCAGCTTCCCCTCCTAGGGCATGGTGCTCCAGCCTCCAACAGAAGGCAGCCCTCCACTGAATTTGCTCCATTTTATCCATGTCCTTCTTGTACTGGGGGAGGCCAAAACTGGGAAACAACCTCCTCCCTCGATCTCCTGGCTGTGTTCCTGATAACACAGCCCAAGATGCTACTGGCTGTCTTTGCACTGATGGCATGCCTTCAGCATGCCTAAGCCCTTTGGATGGCACATCCTCCAGAGTAACTGCTGGTACCCCAGTGGGGTGTCACCTGCACACATGATAGAGCGCACTCCTTGTCCTCCTCCAGGTCATTAATTTAAAAATGTCAAACAGGACAGTACTTGGCTCCTTGTCACTTTTGTACATCCCATTAAAACTACCCTCTGAGCCTGACATCCTAGCAGGTTTTATAGATCCAGCTGCCCACCCATATGGACCATACATTCTAATCTGGATATATGAATATTATGGGAGACAGTGTCAAAAGTCTTGCTAATGTTAGGTAGTACTCTCTCTTCATGTACAAATCCAGACGTTTTCCCACAGAAAGTAATCAGATTTCCAGATGAGCTTAACCCTTGAGTACTCCGTGCTGAATGTTCCCAATCACCTTTTTGTCCTTCATGTGTCCAGAGAAGAGTGCTCCAAGGTGGTGTGCTCCTTGACTTTTCCAGGGTCTGAATGCAGACCAGACTGTTGCTCTCCAGGTCATGGAATCATAGAACTGTTTAGCTTGGAAAAGACCTTTAAGAGCATCAAGTCCAATTGTTAACCCATCATGCCAAGTCTACCACTAAACCATATCCCTAAGCCTCACATCTACATGTCTTTCAAAGGCCTGCAGGGATGGTGATTCCACCACTTCCCCAAGCAGCCTGTTCTAATGCATGAACACCTTTTCAGTGAAGAATTTTTTCCTAGTATCCAATCTAAATCTCCTCTGGCAAAACTGGGAGCCATTTCCTCTTGTCCTACTGCTTGTTACTTGTGAGAAGAGACTGACCCCTACCTGGCTACAACCTCTTTTCTGGCAGTTGTAAGGAGTGATAATGTCCCCCTGAGCCTCCTTTTCTTCACGCTAAACAACACCAGCTTCCCCAGCTGCTCCTCATGGGACTTGTGCTCCAGACCCTTCACCAGCCTCATCGCCCTTCTCTGGACACAGTCCAGCACCTCAATGTCCTTTTTGTAGTGAGGGGCCCAGAACTGGACACAGGATCCAAGGTGCAGCCGCACCACTGGTGAGTACAGGGGGAAGATCAAGCCCTGGTCCTGCTGGCCACGCTATTGCTGATAAAGGGCAGGATGCCACTGGCCTTCTTGGCCGCCTGGGCACACACTGGATCATGTTCAGCCAGGTGTCGACCAGCACCCCCAGGGCCTTTTCTGCTTGGCAGCTTTTATTCCTTTGTCTCTTTTTTGAAGATGGAGCATCGTGGAAAAAATTAATTCCAAATTTAATTTACCACCACTTTTAATAATGCAAATAAATTAAATCGGGAAAGATATAACGACAACATTTCTCAGACTGGTAGTAACTGTCAGCCCAGTCTTTCATCTCTCCCAAACATAAACATGCTTTATGGTGTTAGGAGCTTGGGGTAGATGACACGTGGGAGTAAAGCTGGACACTGGGGAAATTCAAAAGCCTTAACCTTGGTTTGTTTCCAAAATTACTGTTTATTTTCAAAGTTAAGGCTGCTGCCTTTTAGCTTCTGTTGTTTACAGAAGTAGTGGCATTTTTTCTTAGTAATCTTTTACCATATTCAGTTTCTGATGAAAACTCAATGCTAACTACTCCACAGCTTCTGCATAAGCAAAGGCAGGGCTCGGGAGAAATAAGATGCTGCACAATTTACAATATAATAAAATTAAAATTATGATTTTTACCCCAAAGAAGGCAAAGTACCACCTTTCTCCTAAAATCTTAATATATAAATAAATTACACTGTGTAATTTGGTATATCTTGGGATTTTTAAACTACACTTCTGTACTGTACTTGTGGTATTTGTATATAAATGTGTGTGGCAATTTCAAATTCTACCAAAAGTGAGTATTAATATTTCTTGGAAAATAGGTCTTATTTCTTACACTCAATTGGGGTAGGAGGAATGTTAACAAAATCCACTGTAATTCAGTAAAATACATGTGAAATAGAAATGACTACACCAAGAAGACTTCAAGAATAGAATGGGGTCTTTATCATATGCTTTCTCACACTTATAAAACATATGCTTTCCGTGCACAGGAAAGCATGTGCTGAATTTAGACTAAAGATCCAGCTAAGATAAGTACTTTGCTTCCATGAATGATCAAAACCAGACGTACAGGGAAGAATGAAAGTGAAAGGCAACCATACATCACAAGGAACACTGGAGCAATATCCTTTTTAGCAGCACAAAGAACACAGAATCACTCCTGAATGCAATTTATTAATGAACCATGAAGCGTAAAATTTTAGATCCTCACTTGCTGACTCAAACGTAAAAGGTTACACATCAAGGGAAACTGAAACCTGAAGACAATCAGAATTATGACAGAAGTCATTATTCTTGGTGCTTCCAAGACTATAAATAATGTAAATATCCCACAATGCAGTGATAGTCTCTTCATATAAAACCAAATCAGTGCATGTTTCTGTAATTCAGCTTTGGTCAGGAGGCCTCTACAATACAAACACCACTTAGTATTGAGATGATTTCACTTAAAATGCTCTGATTTACCAACCAGCAGGCTGTTTTGACTAGAATTGGTCAAATCCAAGCATATTTTTAACCTATCAAAAGCTTTTCTGTTACTGCCCAGCTTTCAGGGAGCACGATGAGACAAACTGAACGTTAACAAACCATTGCTTTGATGAGCTATTCCTACTAATGTGCATAGGCCCAAGTATTTAAGAACTATCCTGAGTTTTATGCCGTGAGGCTTTAAACATACTAGTCCAATCTAGTACTTCAGTCTCAGCTGGGGGCCTCCTTATTCTGCAAAACAGTTCTCCAACACCCTTGTTATTTTTAAGAAGATTGAAATTTTGAGCCAAGACGGCAATAGCTCTAAGCAAGGCAATATAAGGTCAAAGGTTGTTTTTCTTTCACTGCTAAGCTTACATATAAATGGGCAAATAATGTGGCAGGGTATAAAACTGCATAATGAATGTCTTAAAAATGAGATGAAAAGGAAAGTTAATGAAATATATATGAGCAGAAAATTCAGAATTAGGAATAGTAGTCGTATTTGGTATTTACAAAGTTACTTCTTTATCAGAGAGTCCTAAACCATCTTATCTTGGGCCCTTAACTTTGTACTCTTAACTAAGTAAAGTGGACAAAAGACAGTGAAACTTGCGAAGTCCTGTTTGTAGAATTTCCAATGTTTGAGTCCCTCAAGAGCACGCAAGCTTCACAACTTCAAAGGAGGATAGGAAACAGACACCAAAATTGGAGTTCACAAAATAACATAAAAGACATTGTAATGGCTAAATTAATCTATTCAGAAAATGTAGAAGACAGACAGGTGATCGTGCCAAAGAGGAAAAGCTGATGTTCAAGGTGCTGTACACATATTTCATAAGTAATTAACAGAACATTAAAACCCAAAGACCTCATAAACTTTTGCAGTTATTACAGCAATGAAGAGTTCATACCTGTGGCAAGATAGATGATATGGAAAAGCATGTCCTTGCCCTGCACAACGTCCACAACCACATGGGAAAATCGGCTGTTGTCTTCCATGAAGTAAGGAATTGGAATAACCGGTTGAACAACCTCATGCATTAAGAAGAATTTTTGTGCATCTTGAAGATTTCTCTCAGTCAGATTTACATACAAACCTTGGTCCATGGTGCCACACTGTAAAGACAGAAAAGTAAGATGACTATATGTGCCAACAGTAACAATAGATTTACTCTCTGATTTACAGCAAAAGAAAATAAAAGCAAGAGCATAATGACAGTGTGGAATTCAACTTTCAGGTCCCATTTTGGTGCTAACCAGACTGTTCAAGGATTGAGGAAGCTCGTTTTCCTGAGACAGTACTATGGAGGCTCACTAATTCTAAACAATATGGAAGAGCAACAGACTGACCAGAACAAGTGGATTATGGAAATATTATGCTATATCCTATGTTCACAGGGCAGGAAGGAGAAAAACTACCATTCAAAAAACCAAACAATTTTCTGACTAGTTTTCTTTATAATTTTCACAGGCCTCAGTGCTAAAGACATAACAAATTTTCAAAGCAAATCCCATGTCCTACCACAACCAGGGTCTGACAGGAATCCCAGGTGAAAGTACCACACGCAGTTTTAGAAAGCTTCTTAGGACCCTGTCTTAAGTAGCAAAAAATGGACAGTGCAGAGCTCTATTAAATATCATCCACGGCAAATACTTTTTTTGCTTTGAAACTGACCATATTTTACATCTGAAAACTGGGTTTTTTTCTTACAGGAAAACATCCACTAGCTGCATGGACAAGTTTCAAACACAAATAAACAAAGCAAAATAAGTGGGAGTTAATTTTAACATATTTGTGTTCAACTGAGGACACAAAAGAGAAAGCTTCTTAATGCATGAGAATATATAAACATTCACAAGTTTACTCAGGCATAATTGCATCAGAGAAGTAAAGCACTACTTCACAACATTTATCAAATATTTTGGTGACGTGAAAGGCATAACTAAGTCATCATTTTCATTCTGATTTACTATGTCTTAAATTATGCCATGAATTAGAGCATGAGCAAAATAATAGTGTGCAAAACCCTACCAGTTATTTTTTCATTACTACCATGTTTTCAATCTTAAATTGAGTGATCGTTCCAAATCCACAAATGCTAAAAAAAGTCAAACTAATTATTTCATAATTGGAGATCAGATGATGAAGAATGACAAATTAGCAACTGTCAGGAAACAGTTACTTGCTCTGTAAGTCAGACCAGTCAAAAAAATAAACCATGCTAAAGAATAAGTTCTCTGGATCTATCAAGCAGGAAAAATTCCAGCTGAACACTCATAGTACATGAGTACTATGAGTACATGAAATGCAAATGTTCCCTGGTCTTACGATAGACATTGCCCTGTCTAAAGAGAAAAACAATAATCTCTGAAGAAAACAATGTTCCTCAAAACTGGGACTCCAATAGTATTCTAACATGGAAAATATTTCATTAATATAATCCAGTCTCAGAAATACAATGTTTGATATAACTATATCTACACAGCAGTAGTCTTACTGAAAATTACATACTTCTCTCTGTTGCTACTGAGTAGCTGAATACTCAGAGGATAAATCTACCTCTGGGACTACACAAACAGAACTTCTGATCCTTTATCATAAGGACTCTACAAAAGAAAAGTTCTTTCTTGGAAGGAAACCAATGACTCAGTCAATGAATATATCTCATCTATGTGAAGTGTGTACTCTAAAGCCCCATCAAGTCACAAAAAATGGTTACACCTAGCTCTAAGCATTAGACTAGCTTCTAGTGTGCATTACTGCTGCAGTTATGGAGCCAGGAATGTAACAGAAAGTTTTTCAAGGGAATAAAAAGCAGAATCGGCAAAAGAACAGAAGTTGGACATCACTAGAGATACCTAGAGATCAGCCGACATCAATTGCCATCAATATTGTGCTGTAAAAGGCCACATTACAGCTTTTAACACTAGCTCTGCCTTCAAAGCTGTTTGTGGCTCAGTGAAATATGATACAACTGTTGTCACTGTTCTTGTAAACTGAATGAAGTACCAGCTGTATTAAAATCAGCCAGGCCATCTAAGAAATAAATTTCAACACCTGTCTTGACTGGGACTTGGAGACGTGCACTAACAGTACAGCAGAGACTTTAAGTAGCATTACACAGCCATCAGGCCGTCATCTTTCTCTGTAAGCACCATTCAGTATAGGCTGCTCTCACAAGAATTAACACCACATTAATGCAAGGTTTGTAGGGAGAGCTTAATAAGTTTTATTGGATGTGCTTGCCTAGTCAGAAAGGTGATAAGATTTTTACATACAAGCATTTTTTCAGGCTTTCTCCTTCAAAAATTTAGCCTCTCTTAGACCCTCTTCCTATGACTATTTTGACAATACAAGTATTTCTACAACAGGTGAAAAACTGTATACAAATATAGTCCACCTCTGTGGGCTTCTGGCATACTTAAGAGTCTTGTCACTTGGCTAATGACAAACATACTACTTAGGAAAGGTAACACGGCTCTAGTCTGTAACCTCTGCCTTATTTTCCTTCAGTTGCATAGATCAGGAAGTAATTAAAACTACCTACAATCCCCAATGGGTGATTCTTTTTCATGCTAGCAAAGATCTTATGACTCTTACAAGCTAGGGAAGGCTGTTCCAGGAGCAGAAATGAACTTGTGAAATTGCATTGAGATTAAGGTGAGGGTGAAAGGTGGATAGAGGTGAATACACTTAAATCCCTTGATGAAAAGCTATTGTTGTTAATCAGTAAATTAATGCTGCTTTTCCTTCCATCTCCCTTGCAAGAAGCACACTCATTAAAATTGTCCTAGTAGGAGTGGTGACTATGCCAAAGGAGAAAACAACGAATATGTGCTTAGTGAAATATGTGCCTTCTTTTTGTAGAGTTCCTCTGAATGATCCACCTTGGACTAATTGTTTTTACACTGTCAGTCAGCTGCAGATTATTATACCCTCCGAAGCAAACAACTTTAAATGAGAGGCACAACACATCACAAATTATTTCAATCTGACTCTTCGAGGAGTGTGGACCACCTTGCACATGAAAATATATAAAATTCTGACCACTCCTCCTTTACTACCTCCCTCCAACTTTCTTTTTTCCATCAGACACCGCTCCATTTTTTAGGTCTGAATAGCAAAAATACAGTGTAAAACAGAATAGCAGTTTGATAATACTTCAGATAGGAGTTAATGTCACCTTGACATTATATATACAGATAACTACAGCATTTTATTTTGACAGAAGATTGAAGTTAAGCCTTTTTTCTCCTACCCTTCAAAGTATATCTGTTTTTCAATCCAAATTATATTGTGGAAGGATAAAATTAAAATTTTATATGTTGAAATAAGGGGCTCTCCTAAGCACTTTCTAAAATTTAGGGGTTTTTAAGGTCTTAGGCTACAACATAGTGCAAAACTGGATTTATAAATTATGAACCATACAGTACTTTGAGGAAAGCTCACATAAAATATTGTCCTTCTCCCACATATCCATACCTGAAAATTAGGGTTAGGATTGGGATATGGAAGCCAAGCAGAGCGAGAGTTCTCCTGGTATTTGAAGGGTCCATTAAAAGCCTGAGTTATGGCACTCAGATTGAAAACACAAACTGCTGAGGCTGCTATGCTGTTCCTGTGAAAGAAATACATACATTAACCTACATAATAACATTAAGAAATCAACTTGCTGAAAAATAAATAAAAAAGGCAATAACTCTTCAATCCTTCAAGTAAATAATGAAGCAGATATGATCAGCCAGGAGATGATATCTCAAAATAATGATATATGATGAGCTGATTTAGCATAGTCGTTGCATTTAAAGTATTTTTCAGCCTTAGCAAGAACGTGGTGCGGGGAAAAATTCAGAACCTCCTACTTTCTGCTGCCGCTCTAATACCATACTATACTTCTAATACCATACTGCTATACTTCCACACATAATCCCATGCACTAGGGACATCTCTTTTCTAGTTGCAAAGTTCAGGGTGATATTATTCTCAGGGTTCAATACAGTTTCTTCCATACAACAAATGACTGCATGACATAAGTATGGATTTTTAATGTGTGATATGTCTCTGGACCCTATGGAATCCCTGGACAAGACACGTCCACAAAAATCCTGTCTTCCAAGAGATGTTGTACAGCAATAAGAATGCAAGTTCCAGAAACCCATCAAGAGAAAACAACTTGGACTGCTTACAAGATATCACGTTAAAAAAATAAATATCAATAAATGGCAGCTGGACAAAACATACAATTGCCTGGGTTTGCCTTGAAAATGTGATATACAAGCCAATAAAGTAATTCCACATAGTGTAAAGAATATAATCTAATAACTATGAAAGCTCCTAATATGGAAAGCTGCACTGTTCTTTTCTTCATTTTGAGATAATGGAATAGATAATGAAGGTGTCAATTGCACAGATTTCCTGTTGCAGCTAAAACTGCTGGCAACTCAACCACACAGCATTCTTCCCTCTTTTTTTTTCCCCTATTTTTTTTTAAGGTTAGCCTTTAGCTTTATCTTACACAAGGCTTAAGAAAATATACTATAGAAACTCCATAATGATGGGAAAAAAAACCCAACAACTGAAAAAACGAGTTAGGATACATGGATTAAATACAAAAGAGCAATTTGCTTTCTTATGCTTGTCACTCTTATTTCAAAGGAAGCCCAAAACCTGAAGTTCCACGTTTACAACTTCTGCAGAATCAATCATCATTGCAGCTGATAAATCCTTGCTTATATCACTAAATGCATCTCACTAATATTATTAACTGTACCAATGTTTTCTTGAATTTCGTGAAGTCCCAAGAGGACATGAGACTCACGTTTATAGATTATTTGGATAGGCTGAAAGAAACAAAACCAGCTTTATCATGAAGCAGTTGCTATAGTGGACTTAAATAGTCAACCACACATGAAGGTGCAGGGGCTGTTAGAGAAATGTTTCATTTTTTTCCCTCCACAAGTATATTAAAGTATACTAAAAAAAGCATTAAGGTCCAATAAAGCAATTTTCATTCTGAAGATATTGAGATTGAAGAATTATAAATGCCATTAAGTTATATCTGATGCTGTTACATGAACAGAAAGGAATACGTTGTTCCCTGTCATAGGAAACCCTTGTGTTTCTCCACAGTCACCTGAAAGGTGGATCATATGAGTTCCACAAGCTATTGTGAACAGGTAGTCAGCATGGGAAAGTAATCCTAACATCGAAACATTTCAAAAATGTCCTAAAAATTTAGTTACAACATTTGATGGCAGGAATTTAAACAGAGCAATTGAAAAACCCTACCCTCAAACAGTTATAATTAATTCCTCTTTGAACAGTCCATCTCTGTTGGACAGTCAGGATGTTGGGCCACGGAGGAGAGGAAAGTAGCAGCAAGGTTTAAAATACTGTCTACTTTCATGTGGCAAAGGTAGCCTTAACAACAGCAAGTCCATTCTCAGAAGAGCCAGGAAGCATCAGGAACACCATTCCCCTTGCCATTTTCTAGAGCAGAATTCCTTTGCTCACGCTTTTCATGGCAGGAAAATGTCTAGGCTATTTGACTTCTCATAAAAGATTGTGTTGAACACTGTACGCGGATGCCACCTGACAAATACCTGTCTTTTAATATATGAACTAACTAGGAAAACAGAACAACAAAATAAAAATTACTGAACAAAACAACAGCAAGTTTTCTTATCCCCAGTGATCTCAAAGTCTCTGCTATTCTCTTTGCAGTGTTTAGATTCCCTACATTACTCCACTGCAGAAACAGGCTGAGCTCAGCATCCAATGTCATGAGTTAGGAATTGCCACAGCCTGGTGCAAGCATCCCATCACTGGTCTCGTTCACAGCCTGCAAGCCCAGGGGTGAGCCTGAGTCTGGAAGATGCCTAAATGAGCTCAAATTCATGCTCACTGTCTAGAATGTGTAGGGACTATAATTTGTTGGCATTAACTTGTGAACGCTTCCACCTGGTTAACGGGTATTTATAAAAGGAAGGTATCCTGGTGTTCAAGGCTCCCTTACCTATATTTTAGGTGCCCAAGGACATTTTAAAATTCTAGATAAAACTGACTTACATAGCAAGACACTGCAAGAAGTTAAGAGAATCAGAACTCAAAATCTGAAATTGTTCCAGTGGTCTGAACTTTGGGCTGCACAGGCATAACACAGAGGCTGCTCTTGCTGAGCAGCATTTGAATACCAGTCATCCTGCTTAAATTAACAAAGGACATTTCAGAGGTAAATGTCTCTTTTTTTCTATGTCCATCCAATTTTTTAATATTTAACAAATTTGAATTTTTAAGACCAAATAGTACTTTTTTTTTTTTAAAATTTTACCTTATTGATATAACAGGTTCACTTAAAATTAGGTTAAATTCTTGGTTTGATCCTCAAACTCACATAAGGATATGTTAGGACTAATTTAAAATATGTAAGAGCACCTCTTGTGCTGTTTTGGGTAAGATGAGTTCTTTATGACACGGTCAAATTCCATCATGTCAAATTCATGATCATGTCACATTACAATTATAAAAGATTTATTTCATAAATACAGAATGAATTTATGTATTACAATAGTAAAAATAAAAATTAATGGCTTTCTAACAATAAATGAAGAATATGACAGTCTCAAATACACCTGGCTCCCTGCAGTAAGGAAATATTAAGAATTAGTCCTTCTCATGCTTTCAACAATTCATGGGGGAAATATTTGGAACTGATACTTGTTCACAGAAAACAGCGGATTGGGCAAAACAGTAGTTGGAATTTATGATATTTTCTTGGCATATACAGAAGAGAGTAGCTCAGAAGTTCTAGGTTATGCTGTCAAAAACAGCAAGAAAACAAAATATATCATTCAGTTTACTTACACATTAGTGGTAAAAATCCCATAGATCAAGTCCAGTTCTGGCAGGAAGAAAGTACTCTGAAGTTCATTATAGTAAAATGGAATTTCTCCAGGGCGAGAGCAGTTCAGACGAGCTTTCATGAAGGTCGTCCAGGTGTCCTCCAGCACAAACTTGCCACCAATATCATTTTTGCACACCCGAGCAGCACGAGAGAAAACTGTTTTCCCACAGTCGTGTTCCACTGCATTTTCCCGGAAGAAGAAGTAGGTAAAATTCCCAATGTCATAAGATGACACAAAATTTGGTTCTGAAAATAACAGAAGGAAAGATCATTTACTGTCGTCTTGTGATACACGCAGTCACACTAACGTGGAAGTTGGATTTATCTTCAAGCATTATATTTAGATAAACACACTTTTTATTACCCTTTAGGGATATGGCACCATGACATCTGAACAGGCCAGCTCACGTCCAGCTGGGATTATGGGATACAAGATCATGATGCGCTGGGTTTGGCTGGGGAGAGTTAATTTTTTTCATAGTAGTTAGCATGGTGCTGTGTTTTGGATCTGTGCTGGAAACAGTGCTGGTAATTCAGGGATGTTTTTGTTATTGTTGAGCTGCACTTACACAGAGCCAAGGCCTTTTCTTTGTCACACCTCCCCACCAGCACAAAAAGGCAGCTGAGCTGCCATCTGGGGTCAAACCACGACACATGGCCTAACAGGTTCTGCTCTAGGCGTTTATAGAACACAACTGTGCTGGGCAACCTTGGCCCAGCTCACTGTATTTCACCATCAAAAGTGTCTCTGAGTTTTCATTCTTCACATAACGGCACAGTGAATTCTTACAACGTAATTGCTTTATCTTTTAACTCTGTCTCTGCTTTGCCACCATACCATTACTCTAGATTAGCAGGATAATGGGTGGTAATTGATGGTGAGTAAAAATGTGCTCAAAGGCTGTAATTAAAAGAAAAGAGAACTACACAAGAATATTTGATGGTAAGATACTGCATTTCAACCCTATCTTGCTTAATGCTTTTAAGAGCATCACAGATTTCTTTCTTTCTTTCTTTAAAAAAAATGATTGAAAAATGATCAAAAAACTTATGGTGATGAAGGAGAAATTAGAGAATATGTAAAAAATAATCTGCAAAGCAACAGATGGCAATATTTCTTGAAAGAAAAAAAAAAAAGAACAGTGGATACCAAAGACAATAAACATGTGGTCCATTTCCTACAAGGATTACTAGAACTGAGGAAAGTCCATGACCTTAGAAGAGGCTGACAACTTGATGAGTTGTTAAAGGAATGACAAATTTGATACACAGATTTGTGAAGAGCCCCACTTGTGCAAGGAACCATTTTAGAACACTGACACCTCTGAGAAAAAAGAAAACTTTTGTTTCTCATTCACAAATTTTATTCTGAAGTGGGAAAACAAATAAAAAAAACCTGTTTTAAAAACATCTATTGTGAGGTATCACTTCAAATAAAATTATTGGTGAACATTTTTTGACAGCACTGTCGTACAGAAAAAGGCTGCTGTAATTCGATGTAAGCATTTTACAGGAGTGTCTCAAACCCGTCAGAACTTCTGAGGGGCACTAGAAAGGCAAGCAAGCTGGCAACGCCTCACAGCAGTCCAAACTGTCAGAAAACTCTTCTTCAAAGACAGACCAGACCCCAGCTAATGTGGCCTCTTGTGCTGCTTCCATCTCTATCTGCTGTGCTGAGAGTTCCCAGGGCAGGTTTTTGGCAGCAGTGATTATGAGCTGCCTTGGATGTACGAAGCTGAGCAGATCCAATAGTGCTCTCACTCCTCCCTGTAACTTTCTATTTTATGAAGTGCTTCCTCGAGAGCAGTCTGGGACACACCACATTTTCCCCACATTCAGAGCTGCACTGGTATTTTGCTGGCAGATCACAACCTAACAATTTTAAGAACTTGTTGGTGTCCTGAGCCTTCATAAGTTATATAGAATTAATGCATTTGTGTCTTTAAAAAAAAAGAGAAAAAAAAAGGCAAAATAGTATGACAGGATTTATGATATCATGAGAAATAAAATTGCACTGACAATATACAAAGAAGTAAACTATTAGTAATATTAACCCTACTAGAACCTTAAATCTTCATTCCACATCTGTGTAAAACTTTCATTACAATAAGGATTTTGCTTTAAAGGCTTCAAAAACCTACTGTGCAAATAGTCAAAATCAATTTGATCTACCCACAAAAAACATTTTGTACAAACATTAAACAAGGAGGCCCTGCCTTGCAATCAGGCCTGAAGATACTTCTCACTGGAGGCCCACTGATACAAAAAGGTCTCTACACTGGCACCAAAGGATCTCACTGCAGAGTTAAAAAAACACTATTGGAAGCACTCAGTGTAAAGAATAATCAATTACAAAAATAAAACAAACTTCACTGACTGTAGGAGTAAAAATAACATGAGATGTATTCAGAATGTATTCAGGGTTCTCGAAAATCCATGTCAACCTTTTAAAAGACACTATTTTAAAGCGGCACTGATAATAGTAATACATGTACAAAAAATATCTAGTACTCATATTTCATGGATTCAAAACTGAGAAACAATATATACATCTGCAAACACTTATGTTTGTACTTTATTGACTATGAACTGATGAAATTGTGACCTACTGTTGAAACTTGTGAAAACTGCTTTCATTTGCATTAAATGTAATAATCTCAGAGTTACATTAGGGAATTCAGTGGATATGGAAGGATTATCACATCAGACTTTATTTATTTCATGCTCTCTTGGGGAAAAATGAACAGGCTCACTTCAAAACTTCAAAGGAAAAAGTAGCTTCTCAGCTAGGAAAAATCAGTTTTTATGTGTCCAAATATTGTGCTGTGAACTGCTTTTTGTTGACATGGAGGCCTTATCATGTAAGTTTTTAATGCAGCAAATGAAGCGAATCTCTTGTTTCATGCTGACTTTGCAAATAGTTTTGCAAAGTTCTGGAAGGGCAAACACATCTCATTTCTGATTTATCAGATCACCACAACAAGTGCAAGGATTCTGGTATGTGACACAATGCAGTTAGTATGAGAATGTCAACCTGTAATAATGTCACGAGTGTTGTATACGACCTTTATAGGGTTTTTTATATACTCAATTTATGGATGTGTCAGGCTGACTAGACTTTCCCAAATTAAATGCAACCAGTGGAATCAGGAAAGCAAGAAAATGACTTTGTCGATGTGACCCAACAAACATCTCCAGTGTATGGCACGGAGCAGTGCTACACAGAGCACAAGCCCAAGCACCGAAAGCACTGGGTGGCTAGTTAGCACTGCCCCTGGGCAAACACACTACTCTGCTATTTCTGAAGTTTGTTTACTCAGTACAAATCCTGGGAATCTCTACCATTTCCTTCATAAAGCAGCATGACTGCCCAACAAGGATGTTTCCCCACAAACTCTTCTAATTTACTGCAAAAAAGACAACCATACAAAGCCAAGATAGTGCTTCAATCAGAAATAATACGATTGTTTTTCTGAAGCTTGGAGACAAACTTATATTTTCTGGGGAGCACAGTCTCTGTTCTTAATGTGAAAGCACTTAACAGGAAGACACAATGATTCCCTTTAGATTATTCTCCCTTTCCACCAGCCAAAGGTGTCATGCATAAGCTTATTTCCTGGGCCTTTTTTATCTAGTCGTGTGGGTGCAGTCTGAGTGGGTAAAAGAATGAGAGGAACTGTACAGGAATTTTTCTGTGGATAGGAATGGGAAACAGGAGCCTAAAAGAGCTCGCTGAGAGCATCTGAGGTAGTCTTGGCCTCTTCTTGCTGTCTGAGCTTAGGAGCAAGAAAGCTCGCTTGTGCTCTTTAATCCATATAACTTCACATCTTCTGAAGCAATCTAACATGGCCTAATTTACATAGTTAGTGGATGCTACTGTTTCCAGAGTGAACCAAATGACAGGAAATGATCTAACTTTCTTTAAGGAGGTAACAGCAATTAACCTTAAGAATTTAAAGGTCCAAAGCCTACTCTAAGCAAGTAAGAGCTGTGATTTTCACTGACTGTCACTGTGAGATATGACCACTCATATCTGAAGTGCAAGGCATTTGAAGACCCAATCAAAAGTGAAATTAACACCAGAAATGTTAAAAGAAAGCTAAAATATTAAGTTTTTCTGATCTAGACACAGATCAGATTTTATACATACATACGCACACAAAATAAGACACACAGAGAAAGATATATGAATACATAATATATTCAAAATCTTAGGAGTCTAGATACTGCTCTAATGTTGAATGACATCTCTCTGGAACTTGTTCAGTGACCTCACTAGAATCACACCATATTCTTGACCTCTAAAGACCCATTTCTTCCAAATATTTGCATTCAGCCAAATGCTTAATATCATTCAATCCTAGAAAGATGCATTTGAGGTTTTTTTAATAAACTTCACATTTCAGCTAGAAATGCTCTTTAAAAGGGACACTTAAAGTAATGGAAAGAATTTAAGCTTCAGATGTGCCAGCCTATATTATTTTCTTTCATCTTATTAACATAATCAATAAAGTCCAGTTGCAATTGCATTTTGCCATCTCTGTATATTCATTCAATATATTCATTTATTTGTAGCCCTTTGCAGCTATTGGAAAAAAAGTATAGACCTTTCATTAGGCTGATCAAGGCATCACTGCTCATGAAGGTTTAAGGACAAATTTTAACAACAGAATAAAATTTTCCTACAGTATTATATATCTCAAAAGTAATACATAACTTATGGTCATCACAGCTATATCCATCCTCAGGAGCTGAACTGTAAAATGTTAAGTCCTGTATGAAACTGGCAGAAATGGATTATTAATAGCTATTTTTCCTCTGTGTTTCACAATTACCTATGATGTGTGCTAAAAACGCTAACCTGCCATAGAGTAGCTGGCTACCAATCTATTTTGACTATTTCCTTTGCAGTGCCTTAGCTCTCCATGATTTCTTTTAGATTCTTTTCCTTTTGCTAAATTGAAAATTTTATAGGTAGGGAAGAGCAAGGACAGCAAAATGCACTAAAACTGTGTATCCCAGACATCTTTTTTCCAATATTCTCTTATATCGCTGATAGATTTTATAATACAATTCAACATAATCATAAAAGTGGATGCACTCATTACTTTTTTACTGATGTACTCTAATAAATTCTGAAATGCAATTATTTCTTTTCTGAAAAACTGTTTTCAAATATGGTATTACAAAATTCCTTGGTTTATTTCCTGCTGTTTATTTCAAATAAATCTCCTTCATTTTCAAGGTAAAGTGTTCTTACATGGCATAATACTTTGCAATTTATTACATTGTTTTGCTGATGCAAATTTGCCAGTAACAAACTTAGTCACAGAAGCCATTCTCTACTCTGACCTATTGAAGCCCTTGAAAGTTGTACCTGGAGTTCAGCGGATTTTGTGTCACCTATATTCAGTGGATAGACACCTGGCAATGCCGTGTATGCAGGGGCAGGGGGGCAGGGGTGAAAAACACATAGGGATTTCATTAATTCACTCAAAACCTCTAGGCATTTGGAGTATGGGGATCTACCAAAAGATCCAGAAGTTTGGATGGTTACTTAAAACTGAATCCAGAATTCCACATACACAGGAATCTAGTGCTCTTCAAGGAGATTTTGCCAACCAGCCATTACGGTATGAAAGAAAACCTGATTATGATGGCTTACCCATTTCTCTCCAAACATTTGCACCGCCATTTCTTTTTTTTCCCCTCTGTTCTAGTTTTGCAGGGAGGGAGACAATCAAATGACTTTCCCTGCAGACATGTGCATTTGGTTTGCATGGCCAAGCATTGGTAGCGGGGGGGCTACCAGGGTGGCTTCTATGAGAAGCTTCCAGAAGCTTCCCCCATGTCCAATCCCTGGCAGCTCCAACAGACGGATATGCCACTGGCTAAGGCGGGGCCAGTTAGAAATGGTGGTAACGCCTCTGTGGTAATAGGTTTAAGAAGGAAGAAAAGTTATTGCACAGATGCAATTGTGGGCACAGAAGAAAGGAGTCAAAGAATGTGTGGGAAGCAGCCCTGCAGACACCAGGGTCAGTGGAGAACAAGGGGGAAGAGGTGCTCCAGGTGCTGGAGTTGAGATTCCCCTGCAGCCCATGGTGCAGACCACAGTGAAGCAGCTGTGCCCCTGCAGCCCATGGAGGTCCATGGGGATGCAGAGATCCACCTGCAGCCCATGGAAGAGCCCCATGCCGGCACAGGCGGATACCTGAGAGGAGTCTGTGACCTCATGGAAGGCCCATGGAAAGAGGAGCCCATGCTCGAGCAGCCTGTCCTTGAAGGACCGCACGCTGTGGAATAGTGACCCACACTACAGCAGTCTGGGGAGGATTGTTGCTTGTGGGGTGGACTCACACCAGAGAAGTTCATGGAGAACTGTCTCCCATGGGAGGGACCCATGGCGCAGCAGGGGAACAACTTCTTTCCCTGGGCAGAGGGAGAAGCCACGGGTGATGAACTGACCATAATCCCCATTCCCTGTCTCCCATCACCGCTGGGGTAGGAGGTAGAGCTGGGAAGGAGGAAGGCATGGGGGGAAGGTGGAGGGTTTTAAGGTTTTATTTTACTTCTCATTATCTTGCTCTGATTTTGTTAGCAATAAATTCAATTCTTATCTCTAATTTGAGCCTGTTTAGCCCACGATGATATTTGGTGAGTGATCTCTCCCTGTCCTTATTTCAACCCATGAACCTTTGTTATATTTTCTCTCCCCCACCCAGCTGTGGAGGGCAGTGACAGAGAGGCTTGGTTGGTGGGTGCCTGCAATACAGACGGCATCAACCCACCAAAACTTGCTCCTCTTTTCCTTTTTTTTTTTTCCTTTTTTTCTTTAATTACAAAAAGGAAACCAATTTCATATTCATCCTCTTCCCATTTCACCTTAAGGCTTGGTATATCTGCTCTTGAAATGACATCTCTGCCTCCAATATTTCTGTCACAGGATCACACAATCACAGAACGAGTGAGGTTAAAAGGGTCATCTGATCCAACCTCCCTGCTCAGGTGGGGTCATCCTAAAGTACATTGGACATGACTGTGTCCAGACTGTTCCTGAATATCTCCAGTGGATTAAACTCCACAACCTCTCTGGGTAGTCTGTTCAGTGCGCAGTTACTCGCACAGTAAAGACATTATTCCTCATATTCAGGTAACCTTTCAGTCCCCTCCTTTCTTTGATAAATGTGGTTTTCATGTGTTCATGTTCCCTGAAATTTGAAATTTTCCACCTTCCCCTGGTTGAGATGCATTTCAGTCCAAAGTTCTTTCATTCTCTCTGGCTCACTGTATATCATAGTTTTGTGCATTAACGAGGCTCACGCTCCTGTTGTGCCTCTCCGCAGTTGGGAACAGATGATCTGCTTGCAGAAGTGTCCTCCTTCCTCATTCAGCCTCTCTGATTGGCACCTGACATAAGCAGGCTAGATGAGATATAAAAGAACAGGCTCTGTCCTCAGTAGCCT
The DNA here is from genome assembly GCA_013397845.1 of Melanocharis versteri. Lineage (NCBI taxonomy): Eukaryota > Metazoa > Chordata > Aves > Passeriformes > Melanocharitidae > Melanocharis > Melanocharis versteri. The sequence goes on along the minus strand of VZTG01000802.1, from coordinate 516,289 downwards.
CCTAGTGTTTTTAATAAATGGAAGGCGGACCTTGCTGTTTTACCTAGGGCAGATAAGAAGTAAAAATATCCCAACTCCATGGGTAGTGCTTCTTGCCTCTACCATTTCAAGCAGGTAAGGAAATGCTATGAAGGTGTTTTGTAATAACTTCGTTTGGCACTGGAAAAAGAAAGTCAGGGGAGGCACCTCCATCTCACACCAACTTACTGCTCTCCTGTCACTGCCATTGGGGAGAAGATGTACAAATTTGAAAGGAAAAACACAGCTTAACTGCTCAAACTTTTCCTCTGGTAGCTGCTCCAATGAAGAAGCCTAAGGACAGGTTTTCAAACCAGCAGGTATTTTTCTCTCCTATTTTAGGATACTGGCAAAAATGATGATACACACAAAAGAGAAGAACCAACCTCATGGGTGGCATGACCAAAGAAATCCAATTATTTATCTTCTTGCAAAATAAGCAACAACTGGTAGAATATGCTTTGCATATTTTCAGTCAGGTCTCTTATCTGAAAGAGTACGTTGCATATTCAAGCACACATTGGTTTTGAGTTACGTGAAATATTACACAATAAAAAAAAAGCTTGCACTAGGTAATTACAAGGCTTTTCATTAAAATCCAGAAAAACGAAAGGATAACACTGAATTATTATAGCCATTCCCATTAATCCTTAAAAACAAAATTGAAAGAATTAATTTTTATTCTTAGATCATAAATTCCCTCTACAAATCCTACTAGCAGCAAAAGTTATAATAAAAGTCTGCTAACAGACAATAATAGGAATTGATTCAGAGGTGTATTAAACCCCACTAACCAAACCATCTTTGTAAGAATTTTACTCTTACTATTACTTGTGAAGACAAAAAGTATCTGCTCTGGATTAATCAGCTTTTTATTAGTGTTTTTAAGAAAGTGATCTCAGAAGAACCACTTTAGTAAGAGTATCTAATAACCAAATGCTTAAGACAGCAAGAGGAAAAATGTAATATTATGTCTCTCAGTAAAGCAGAACAATCCAAACACTCCTCTCCTCAGATTGAAAGAATTTTAATTTGCAAGAGATTTTATTTTATTTTATTTTATTTTATTTTATTTTATTTTATTTTATTTTATTTTATTATTTTATGGCTACATATGATATAGGATTACATTTTAATCATCTATGGTCTGCCCACTGATGAAATACTGTGACATTTAGAGCACATTTTTTATTTATTTAATATGTTCCAATAGCATCTATCATTGCATGTCTAGGGTAAAGAAAACAGCTGCAATCATTTCAAGATAGTTGGAGACCCATGCAATTGTAAGCAAAGGCATTTGACAAATTATGAAACCAAATGTCGTAGTGTTTCTTTGTGTGATGAAACAGACAGGGATTTCCTTTTCTTTTTCTTTTTAATGTTTTGCCCTTTTATTGGCTGAGGGAAGCAAACAGACATAGACTAAGGCCAACTACCACACTGAGGTATCAGATCAAACATTTAGTGATTTAAGGAAGTGTATTGAAACTTTTTACTAGCTTTTTTTTTTTTTTTTTACTACTCTACTAACTATTGAAACCTTTACTAACTGTAAATATTGGACTACAGGAAAGGTTTCTAAGTCTAAACAGTTTTTAAAATGAAGGCTTTTCCTTTTCTATTTGGACACACTGCAACTGTGGACTGCAAATATAACTATTACATTTACTTCTGTTCTCTAGAGCAAACTATGATGAATTCTGCCCCTTCTGCACTTTGCAGATCAATTCTACAGCAAAGTCCATTTAGAAGCATGCTATATCAACTCCAGATATGATTTAAATGGTGTTACACTGCGAGCTTAAAGACACTGAAACAGACAGCATGCCAGCTTAATGAAAGAGTAATTTATTTTTTATCACTTAATAATGTCCAAAGCAGACTGCTAATTCAGACTATTCTTCTTATGAAACACTACAAGGGAAATTTTTTAAACATCCTAGCAACATGCTGCCCTTTACTGACCTGAGCAGCTGGCTGAAGCTCAGGGTCTTGCTGACTGCTCTGGTCAGGAGAAGAAATCAGTGGGAGAGATGTCTACTTCAGACATAATCCTCAGTGTGTGCTCTGTCACCTCAAATTGTTTCTCTTAAGCACAGAAGCACTTGAATACAGATTCAGAGAGAAAGAAAGAGTACAAGGCAGAACAGGACACCTTACAGAGCAAACTACTGGTAAGCAGTCCTTCTACCTGTTTCGTTTGTTTGTGCATAAATACATATTCACGTGAGTAACTTCAGGCATTACGTTTTCCTCTACATGGGAAAAGAGAAGGCCAAAATATGACATCATGTGGAGAAGAGTTGGGTTCTCTATTTCACATTTGCAGGCTTACTATCCTGCAGCCAGCTGGGCTGTCGGACAGGGAGAGAGCTGGTTTGCAGCCCTTGTTAACTCCTCTGGGTGCTCGTATTCCCTTTGAGTACAGTGACATAGTTATGAAGTACCGACAGGGTTGGCAAGAGGATAACGCAGGGTCTGTCTCTCCCTGCATTGTCACTTGATAAATTCTCTGTGTGCTCTAGAAGCAAAGGGAAATTCTGAAGTTAAAAAAAAAAAAAAAGTAACTAGTGATCATATTCAGAGATATTCAAGAGCTGAATAGATTACTACTGTAAATGTTAAAAGAGACTAAGTTCTAGAAGTACCACCAGACACTACTTTCCTCTATCAATGAAAATGTGACTTTGCACATTCTAAAATTTTCCAAAATAGGAAAAACTTTAAGGAAGTGTGCAGATCTGTCCTTTCTGCCAATAAAAATTTTTAAACCAGACAAAATTCAGGAGAGTCAAATCCTGAAGCATGTTGTCTAGTAGGTGAACAAACAGTACATTCAGAGAGCCTCAAAGATGGCTCCACAATAACTAGTTCCGGCCAAAAATAGGATTTCTGTGTTGGAATGTTGCTGTGCTGCCCATCTACCTTTTTCGATCTGTGCTTGTTCAAAATCTTTGTGTGCTTCACAAAGATTAATTTTCCCTTTTCCCTTTAGTTATATCCTCTCAGCATATTTCTGTAGCTTACTTTTACACATATGCTGAATAATTAATACTTTTAACTGAACTATCCAACTCTTTGTCCCCCCAGACAATTGAGTGTAGAGTGCATAAAAAATATGATAATTCAGAAATGAAAGTTCACTGATTTCTCCATAATCTGCTAATGTTAAGCAACTGATCAGAATGATGCTCAGTAAATAGCTGCTAACTTACGTACTCGGCTGACATGGATTGCTTCCAGGCCTATCAAGCCCCCAGGAGAAGGCAGGATCCAATAATAAATACATGACTCTGGCTGAACCAGAACAAGTGGGGAACTCAGGTCAACAACAGAAATATATTTTATTTGTGAAATCTGTAATTATAGAAGCTGAAACACGTCATGGTAATATGGGATCTCACCCCAGCATCTGACACTTCAGCTCCATTTTCCCCTCCCACACTGTGTATCATTGCTCCTGTGATTACAGACCTTCTGATGAGGAAGATTAGGAACAAGTTTTCTCCTGTGATGAAGATTCAGAGCTTTTCAAGTCAAGATCCTGCACCAAAAGGTGCAGTGAACACCACGAGCAGACTGCCTAGGCATTTAGGCATGTCCTTTTTGCCTGACTGATGGGATTGAAGATCTCTGAATTTGCTGTGCTAGCCATTAAAATCAACAATGTCTTTATCGCACAGCAATAAAGCACAGAGCAAGAGAATCAGCTGAGTACTGCCATCACCCCCAGGGATTATTTGATTTGGTCCAACATAATTCACAGAGCAGAACATCTACATGAGAACAAACAGGGTGCTTCTAGGAAAACTTTGAATTGGAAACATTGACAGACACATACATGCACATGAACACCTCAAATGAGGCTGAACTACAGTAACTGTGAGCTACTGCTGTGGAACAGATATTGACTAGGGAGCTTCCATTGCAGTTGATGCCTTACTTTTCTTGCAGGATTATCGATCTGTGTTACTTTCTCAGTGAAAGCAGCAAAATCTTCACTTCAATCCAAGCACTGAAAAACTAATGTACTTTCTTGGCACTGAATCATAAAAGCATGCAAATTGACATAAAAGCAGATGAATCCCCAACTCAAGCAGATGAATCCCCCACTCCTAGCTACCCCAGAAAATACTCCCCCTTCCTTTAATATAGTTAACTGGGCTGTTTTCAGTCTTTTATTGGACTTACTTGAACTGGCTCCAATTACAAATCTCATCTTGTTCTTCCTCTCCAAAGATAAAAGCTACAGTTTCCTGGTAACTTAATTATAAACAGTTTTGAGGCAGAAGAATGAACTCTAACGGAGAATGTATAACTACATCTGAAGCTTTTAATAGACAAAACGTGAATACAGTAAATATGATTAATTAGAGAAGTCTAGACAGAATTTTAGCATGCCTTTGGCATAAAAATATCCAGTTAAGCTGAAAATTCTGTATGAAGACTTTTTCCCTTTTGACAAAAGCACACAGGTGTGGCACAGCAATTAGTTCTAATGCCAAGCTGAGTGGACAAAGAGTGCCTGAACAGGAATACATATACAATGCGTTCATTTTTCCCCTCACTTCTTTTGCTCTGCTATAATTCTGTTATGCTCCACACAATGTAGGATTTTTTGTTGTTGTTATTATTCATTAACATTCTAAAATCTTCTGACCTTCAGAGAAGGTCACAAATTTCTGCAAGCTACCTCTGACGGGTTCATTGTTCAAATAAAATATACCAATCGTATAAGCACAATTCAGCATTCACTTTATATGAGAGCTGAAATATTCAGAATAAAGTCTGTTACTTGCAGCTGACCAAATGTTCTGAAGCTAGAAGGATTTATATTTGTATTTTATTTCAAACATGAGAATAATCCCATCATAACATGAAATGTGTTGTAGGAATAGTGACTGTGATGTCACTGAATAGTGACTATTGTGACACATAGCATGTATCATGAATTTTTTTTTCTTCTGGAACAGGCATGGGCAAACAACAATATACATAATTTCACACTTTATGTTTAATAAAAATTTTCATTTTAGAAGAAGAATGCTTCCTTTTTTTGTAATAAATAAAATGACAACATGCTCTGTCATATCTCAAGAATACCTATCTGTTTACAGCTTCTCCCAGCTGGAAATCCTCATCAGGTGATTAACATCCATGACACAAAATTAACTGCTAAACACAATTTTATGATATGTTTTGCAAACTATTCCCTGTCCTTTGGCTATAATAAGTGTCAAAAATGTCAGTCTGCCACCTAAGCGGCTTGAAAGCCGAGCTTTTTCCGCTTGTCAAGGCTGGGACCTGCAGGGAAAGCCAGGAGAATTCAGTGTATTCTAAACTGTTTATTTTCTGCCTTAGGTTTTTGAGGGACTCAGAAAAGAATGCTCAATGCAAGCTGCTGCTCAAAGCTGACTCAGCTTTGCCATGTAAGAGCACTGTATGTCCAGCTCATCCCTGTGACTGCAAAAATGACATATATTTAAGGGCATGTCTACAAACACCTATATTAACTTAATTCCATAATAATTATACTAGTAAAATAATATACTAAAAAGCAAAATAATTTTAAATTTAAATAAACAGTACCCCAAAAACATTGAAATTCTCAGGATGGAATTTCAATACCATGATACGATGAACATGAGTTAAGAAAAGATGAGTCTCGCAGTCCATCAGCACTCACCATTCAGCCACTTGGAGTTGTACTGGGCAGTTCGGAGAGGAGGAAGGGCCCCCAGACTCCGATAAATAGCAGGATCCCTTCCTGGAAAATCCATGGCCGTAGCAGCATATAATTCTCCACTGGAAGTGAGAAGAGCAGTGGAATTGTGCTGGGGACTGTAGGGACAACGAGCCATGCCACTGATCTGGTCATGTATCTCTGTCAAGTTGCTTAACTGTAAAAGAATTAGAAAAAGGGATTGAAATTACCTGAAAATTATCATTTCAGCCAAGCTGCATAAATCTGAGCAAAATCCTATGACAAACACCTGTTATCTGCTTTAATTGTGTACAACAGAGATGAGCCGACCTCTACATCAATCTGAAATTGTCGCATATAGAAAGTCATACTGTAATATTGTCAGATCTCACTTCTGCCACTTTGATATGTAAAGCATGCATGTCAGTCATTATCCACCATGCCTAAATGTTTTCTATTAGAAGGGGCTCAAAAATTAGTTATCTCTGCAAAGACTGTTATTATGAAAAATAAAACCAAACCTGATTGCCAGAATCAATAAGGCATTCACCGTAGCAGACAACAACAACAAGAAATCTATTATTTGTTTTGTTGGTGTGTTTTAAGAAAAAAATCTCACATGAAAAATAAGAGTAACAAAAGGAGCTTTCCAACTCAGCAGAACCATCTCTGATTTAGTAGTCAAAATACTTTCAGCCATAAACCACAGCATGATGTTAATATGCTATTTGAAAATAAAGGTACAATGGGTTTAAATATAATAAATCTGCCAAGGAGTTTTTTAGTAATACAGCTATTCTTTGTATTTAAGTTTCTCCCCTCCTGAAACAGAGGCAGCCTAGTCCAAACAGTGACATTTTGATACTTATTATGACTATTACTGATGCTACAATTAGGCCTTTTTTAACACAGAGTGAAAGATCTTCTCAGCCAAGATTTCTCATTCTCACCAGTCAGAAATCACTAACACAGGTACTCTCGTTTCTCCAGAACTACACAGACACAGTATGCAGCTACACAACCACATTTTATAACTGAACCTATTGATGCCAATCAAACCTGACAGTGGCAGAAGTCTTATAAATACCCAAGGTTCATAAAAATTGGCACGCAGGAGGAACTGAGCTGCTCATTGCTGTGTGTCTCCCACAGCTAAGGAAAAGACTGCAAAAAAAGATCAGTTAGCTCTCCTATTCAGCCTGCCACCAGCTAAATCAGCCTTTTACACATCAGCTCACCCATCAATACACAGATAGCCAGTTCTCAGCCACAACACGCTCTGGCTTTTAATCTGCTGGCTCAGAACAGAGACTTCAGCTTGTGGGGCAAAACATTTGACTCGTACCGTGCGATTGGTGCAGATTGGAGTGAATGCATTGGTTCCACAGGTGAAGAGATGGTTGCCTCCAACAAGAAGCACTCGAATATAGTTCTGGCACTCCTCCTGCCACACAGAAAAGAAAGAATATATTCAGTGATACTGCAGAGTACAGAGGAGACTAATAACACTTTGCTTTCCATTGTTATTTATCCACACAGAAAAATTTTAGGTAAACAAGGCTTAGGCGTACCTGAGTTAGCAATCACAATATGCAGAGATTTCTTATTCACACACATGCATCCATCAACCTTTCTTAAAAGTTCCTAATAGGATAACAATAAACCTCTCTAGTACTGAAGATTTCCTCTCAGGATATATTTCAAAGGCTTAGCTAAATTTTGAACTGATAGTTCATATAGATGATCTGATAGATGCTGACTTAGACAATACACTACTGGCTCAAGAGATCAGATGTTGACTTCAAAGACAGATTAGGCTAAGGAAGGAAGTTGTGAGGAAAATGGGAAAGAACAGGTTGTCAGTAACAAAACTATACTGAGTCTAGTAAAAATGAAACTCTTGAGATGTTCAGATGCAGATTTGTTACCACTAGTTTCGTAATCCACCCTATCTGTTTTATTAGAAGCATCTACTTTCCTGTTAATTCAAAGTTTCTAAAAAATTTTAAGTACCACAATACAAAGATGCTCACCCTGAGGGGCATTTTAACATGTTTTTTACCCCATTAGGATGGATGAAGGCTTTATGATGTTCACATCTCTCATTGCAGGAGCTAGAAATTAACAGCAATTTCTACTGTTTATTCAGACAGAAAGCTTTGTTCTGCAATACCAAAAATCTCCCAGAACTGTATGAGGAAAAATTCAAACACTCGTCTTGAAAAAATCAATGTCCATATCCGATAAAATTATCAACAATATGTTTGGAGAAAATAAAGTTTCCTGGAAACTTATGTTGGGATGCTCTCTAGCATTCATCGCAAGATAGTCTCATAAAAAGTCTGAAAAAACCCTTGTGAAAATACAGCTGTGCAATTCTAGCAGATATTAAGTGAAATCATGTAAGTAAATCCATGCAATAGTAATAGCACAGAAGTCCCATTATCTGGCCTACAGTTATATTAAATGGATTGCTTGTTTATCTTGAAAATAGACTCTCATCCTGGAAGACAACAAATATAATCCTGAATAAATTGAACAGGCACAAAATAGACTGCAAAAGAAGATGGAGAAAATACTTTAAAGATCTCTGAGAAAACTCTCAGAATTTATCTTCTATACCTTTCCTCATAAAAGTCAAGTTAAAAATAAACTCAAAAAAATTCTGTAAAATCTCAGGAAAAAAACTACCTCTTGGAAAAAACACCTCTCAAACCCACATTTGCATTAGTTTCTCATGAAAATCTTGCTTTTAATCTTAGAAGATTTAATTCCTATTGGGTAAAAAATACAAAGTTCTTACATTGAACTATATAAAACTGTCATCTGAATACTCTTTAAACCACAAAGAAGCTAATACGCAACCATATAACCGACTTGGGCAGTGCAACAGGCCATTTAAAAAGTAATTATTTCACATCTTGGCAGTGTTGGTAGTTTTGGCAGTTTCCTTGTATCAGACTGCTTTAACTCCGTCACCAAAAAAACCCCCAAACACTAGAAGGCAACTTTTTGGGGGTTCGTTTTTTGTTTTTTCCATGGGAAGGGTGCTCAAGGAGGTTCACAGAATGTGAGACAGTAATTTATTCTTTGGTCTGTTTCCATTCTGCCCTTTGCAGCAAGGCATGGAATGTAAGTGTAGGAAAAATAAGTGGGTTCTGACATTAAAACCCATCCATCCTCTCCTCTTCATATTCCAGAGCTCCCTGAAAGAGTGTCATTTCCAAATTACTTGCACGCTGATCACCCACTCATTTTGTTCAAAAATAATGCTAATTTCTTAAACCCTGACATTCTTGGGAATCACAAGATTCTTTCTTTAATATGCCCAAGTCCTGTGCCAACTTGACAACAATCCATACTGCAACAGGGCAAATAAGATATCGCATGAAATGAAATTTTTGTAAGGCACACAGTGCAAAAAAATGGAAAATGAAAGAATAGCTTCTTTTAATTGGCTACTTTCTTAATTTGAAAAAAAATATCCACATCAATGCAAAAGAAAATTTTAAAAAATAGTCATGAATAAAACTACCACCACCCAAAAACATACTGAAAAAGGACTTTGCTATTTAGCCATTTGTATTGTTCAGAGATACTTTTCTAGCTCTGAAGTCAAGTTTAGCTGTACTGGTCACTTCTGACACATGCAAAAATGAGATGTGAGTTGTAGAAGTAGCGAAGGACTTCAAAACCAAAGGATATTTTAGATCAGGGGGTGGTGTTAGGTTTGGTAGCCATCTTCGGTGTAGTCTCACTCTCCAGTTCATCTCGACCTCTATGTCATATACTTTCCTATTTGCCTAAAAAAATATATCTGAAATAAAGAAATACATTTAGGAAGTACTTTCTCCTTTTTTTTTTTAGAAACAATTCAGCAGCCAAGCAGGCTCGGTTGTTACTTAAGTTTAAGACCACCTTGACAGTCCAAGGTCAATCTGGCTGTGGTATAGTTATCCTCTTGCAGCAGTATTTCTTGTATAGGTTAACATTTTAAACACACCTGTGTTTAATTTTTAAATACTTTTATTGAAGGTTCAGATACCAAGACACTCAGCCACTAGAATCTTAAAAAAGCAAGAGATGGGACTTAATTTCAGTTAGCCTTATTATTTTTAACTTCTCTTTGGTTTATTGCATTCTCAACAAGTGCATTTGTATTTTTTCTTTCTAACATTCCCTACCACAAGTGTCAGTATGAGTAGGCAGATTTATTCTCTTAATCATGTGTGGTGTTTCTACATGCTAATGCATGCTGGCCACAAGGACATAATTTTGTGTGGCTCACTCTTGGAGCCACTAGCTATTTTAGGCAACAGCTAAAATTGGTGGATAAACATCTGAAGTCTGAGTAACAAACATCGGCCTTCAAAAGTCAAATGCGCATTACACTGTCAAATGTGACAGATGTCCCTATATATTTTCCCCTTCAGCTCTTTTCCCTCATTGGCTTCTAAAGCATAAACCTCAGAACAACTGATAATAGCTACAGGCAAAAATTCCGTGCAGCTTCTTTCTCAAGAACAAAAAAAGAGTTGTGTTTCACTGACCATTATCTCAAAACTACTTGAGTTGCTTCAGGGTTCAAAGCCACCTTCTGGTTTCAGGGCATTCACTCCATCAGTAAAGTGACTTTCAGGCAATGAGTTCAGGTTTTGCCACCTGAACTCACTGCCCTCATGCTGCTCTGTGGTCAGCAGAGCTTCAAGAGAAAACAGGATCTGAATAAATAACCTACCCACAGCCATCCCTGCAATCCTCATCTCTCCTTTGCCACAGTCTGGACTGGCCTTAACATATTTTGACTCCAGCCTTTTCTATCTCTTCCTACAGTTACATGTGCCTGCCCTGAAATCTGAATTCACCTGAGAAATGTTACAGAAATGCAGCAACACTGCAATTTGGGTTGGATCTATTTATACAATGGGCAAGAAAGCAAGTTTTTCTGAAAACAGTAACTGGAACTGTGTTTGCAAAGAACTTTCCTCTGAAGAGGGACAATGCAGCACTGGAATGAATTCCTCCTGATCTGATAATTCCCAGTTTTTCCAAGGGAAGGCTCTGCATGCATCTCCTTCTACAGATAGTATAGTGACCTTGCTTTAGTCTTGGAAATAAGGCAATAAAAGACAAACATCATTTGGCTATCCCTTCTCTGGTCATAAATTTATCCCTTTGATTTTAACCTTGACCACATCAGTGAAAAAAAAAGAGGCATGAAAAGATCAAAAAGACAGTTGTCATTCTAGCTGGGTAAGTTTCCTCAGACAGTATCTCTGCATTCTCCAGCAACTCCCACATGAAGCTTTCAGGCCACAAAGTCTGCACACCAAAAAAAACCCCAAACGGTAGCAAGAAGAAGGGAAATATTTACTCCCAGGATTACTTTTGAATGTAATGAAGTATCAGGACTATACTCCTCTCTTAGATTGTGAATGATGAACATTGCTATGAATACAAATGAAATCTTTAGCCAAATAATAACAATACAAAAAAACCAATCCCAGAGGTCATTATTTGAATCACATATATACCATTTTACAGTGACAGCTTAACTTCCAATCACCATCTTCCTCAAAAGGGTGTGATGAGCACAAATGAAACTCTGCACGAATAGAAAACTACCCTAACGCCTAATCTTACATGTGTGTCACCAGTGTTGCGCATTTCTCATAACAAAATTATTTAATAGCAACAGATGCTTTACGCTGTTGAATCAAATGTGTGGTAACAGTGTTGACCACATATTATTCAAAAGTACACTGCTATAGCCTTGAATTTACTTCCATCCATCATGTTAGATCATAGTCACTGCACCATGACTTTCAGACAAGTTGAATGTTATTCTCACAGCTTTAAACTTGGAAAATCACTGTAAAACAAAGCTATATATGTTTAGTTACACATAGCATTCCTACCAGAATAGCTTCTACTGTGCATGCCACTTGATCACTGTACTATGACATATTCTATTGACCCTTGAGCGTATACCCTTACTTCCAAGTATTGTCATTTGAAAGCTAAGGATAAAGGCTTGAGGGATATATTACATATTGAAGCATACATTTTCTAGGGAGAAATAACAACTTAGAAAACTGAACATTTGCTTAAAACATGAGGTTCCAAAAATCCTTTCTTTTCTATATCTCACAGTATAACATGGTCCTGCTTCTGAAGTGAGGCCATTCTTCCTCTTTAATCTCAAATGTACAGTCGTACACTGCAATTTTATTTTCCAGCACTTGGTAAAAAAGAAGCTGGAAATTAACTGTTTAATGAAGGAAGTTAAAAATTTAGTGATTAGATAACTATGCAGAAGAGATTCCTCCTCTACTAGATGACAGCTTCCAGAATATGTTTTCGAAGCTTGGAGTTTTTTGAGTTTCGCACAACAATAATGTATGCAACACATACTACTGAATAAAAGTGTGCTCTTTTGCACTTATCACTCTTGATGTGTTCTCCCTTTATGTTTTAGTTGAATTAACTTTAATCATTAAACAGTATAATAATTAAAAACATAGACTGCATGCAATTCTAATTGCTTTTATAATTAATTTGATAACTAGCTTCAGGTTGGGACAGCCGTAGGTTTCATCTCAGCATTACATTAACCTGTACTGAATAATAGAAATTGCAGTTAGCCAGATAAAGAATTGGGTTTAGATACAAAAAATATATAAATTTCAATGTCTAAGAAGTTAGTGAATTTAATACTATTTTCTTCATAGCACCAGTAGATAGGAAATAAAAAAGTTAATAAAATTGCATCTTAAACACAGGGATATAAATTGAGAATTTTACAAAGTAATTACACAGTTATTCGGGATTTACAGCACAGAAAATGATGTGAGAATAAAGTTCACTACATATGACATGCCATGTTTAACCTCAGTGTCAAAACATTAAATTGTTGGAAGCTAAAGTTCATGGTCATTTCAGACAGAAATCACGTGACTGTATCTCTCACCCCGTGCTCCCTACACTCTTCTTTATTTCTTTGCTTACACATCAGTGTCAGACTCCTTTCCTACATCTCTCTTCAGAAAGGGAGACAGTAAAAATGCATAAGGTAGAGATATATACACTGGGTTACATCTGCTATTAACATAAAAATTTTATTAAAGCAGAACAGCTGTCTCATGCTTACCTTTGATTTGCCTTTACTGTAACAGGCTCTTTTAGTAGCTTCATCACATTGCCACTCCACTGCCTGCAACCAAAAGGAATTTGTTAGAAATGCAGGGAACACAGAAATACAAGCCTTGGAGCTATCTAAGCCCATGTTTGTGTTATGCATGTCAGAGATACTGATGATTAGCTGTGGATGATCCTATCCATAAATGCCTCTTAAGAGTCTTCTCCTTAGAAATGTAGCCTTGCTGTTGAAGGTTTTTCATTATTTCAATCCAAAAGGAAACTGGCCAACATTCACCGTAGAGATCACTACTGCAGAAATAACCACAGTTACATTTGATACTATTTAGCCCTTTTTTTGGTGAGTTTTACTAAGGTAAGCAGATAGAGGAACACACAGAAAGGCTCTCTTTCTCCAGCAGAGTTGGGCTGCATCACCACAGCATCTGAGGTCAGCTCTGCTGAGAAACCTTGCACCATAGGAAAGTGTGCCCTGTTGCACTTTTTGAAGTATTTATCTCGAGCATCAAATGGAGATTTTAGTCTCTAAAGGTATGACTGCAGCACTAATCAGAAGCACTAAAACATCCATTCAGAGAAAGAAGCAATGGGCAGAGACATACAAGACAACAGTGAAACAGCGCACTGCAAAGCAGAAGCAATTTATCCTCATTTTTTGAGCTGTCTCACTGCTTCAACAGATTTATGCCTGGACTGTAATGCCTAGTCTGCATTACTACAGTTTCACTGCATGAGTTAATCCCAGTTATTTCCATATTTAACATTCAGCAGCTATGACTTACAAACTTTACTGTTCAGTGGAGCAGGTTGCATGCTTGGTGTTAATGTGCCAATACATGTACATATTTGAATGCCTGTATATGCTGTGTAGTCAAAGTGCATTTTAAATCAGGCTGCATTCTTTCACCTCAACAGTGCACATCCATATGTTCTTTAGATAAAAATGCTACAAATCACTTTACATTTTATCAAGAAGAATTGAAATTTCTGAAGTAACCACTGCCGCTTAATTACTGAAACCACAGCCTTTTCGTTTTTATTTACAAGGAAATAATGAAAGACCATTTATTCAGATTTAATATAGGAAATATTTTCTACCTGTCTTTTAATGGAGACTGTATTAATAGCAAGCAGACTCTCTAATTAATAATAGGGTGAAAACCTATTTAAATTAAGGAGGAAAATGCCTTTAGAGTATTTGTGTTTCAACAAGCCCAAGAATGAGCATTTTTCACTTCAAGAAAAAAAAAAAACCTACTTATGAAAACTATTGTAATTACTTCTCTTCCTCCATCCTAAACCTTCCTATTTACAGCATTTGCTTTTGCAATGGTAAATGACTATGGTGTATTGGGGAATATATTGAAAACTTCTGGAAGAATCCACTTGAGAATGACCCCAGAATTTATAATAAACTGTATCTAGCAGAATGAAAGAAATCTCACAGTAAGTTAGATAAAAAAGCAGCAATGACCTAACTCTTTTGACTCGGTAATGCACAAAGCAATTCACATCCATAACGGAGATCATGGGACGACCAACTGAATTCCTAATGGATCCATCAGGACACACTGAACCTCTATGTTATATGGCACTAGACACAAGTGCTGAATACGTTATCTCTGAACAGCACAAAAAATTTCAAATGCCTGGAGAAACACAAGAGTTAGTTACCAGGAGGGGGTCAGAGTAGAAAGAGAGGGAAATATGGGTACTTAAAAGGAAGGTTTGAAGAAAAGTTCTTGCCAAAACTGAACTGAGAAAAATATGTCAAGCATGAAAAGAAGGAAGAAGATGTCATTAAATACAAAATGTTTATCAATTAATCAATTTTCAGCGACAAAATACACAGCTTTCAATTGGCTCTAAGTCCACAGTAGAAGTAATTTGAAGGAGAAGAATGTGAAATATTAAAACATTATGTAATATTTCTGGACATCATAGTTAACGGCACATACAAGAACCCAAACAGAAGAAACTGCTACAACTAGATGTAAATATATTTGCTTGCAAGTTAACCAAATGGCAAACTCTCTGGGAAAACCCTGTTCATGACAACATATGCTAAAAAGGAGTAATACTACGTGGACGAGAAATAAATGGAGACACACTGGTGACAAAGCTAAGTCCCATCTTTGAAATCAAGTGTACTCATAGTCCTATAGCCCTTGGTTCCACTGCTAGAGGAGACAATAATAGAGGAGGCTGCAAATGAAATATAGTACAGAGGCATCTGAAGAGAGCTGAGTAGTTCAATCTGCTGTACTTTGGTCCCTAAGGCTCCCACATAGTTCAGTAATGCAGGCAAACATTTCTATACAGATCTTGCTTTCTTTTTACCTTCTAATCTTCAGGAAATTCAGGGGAGTTTCTCACAAAATGGAAATTTAGATATTCAACACAATCTACTGCTTATACACAGGAGGAAGACAGGTAGAAAACTCATTAAGCTAAATGCCATTTCAATGTGGGGAAAAAAAGGAGAAAAATGTATCCTGAATCTTCAGCACACAAAGACAAAACAAAATGTCCCAACAGAATAATAACAATGTGGGTTTTGCCAGTAGAAGATTACGACTTGAAAATTTTCATTCTGAAAGACCAGATGGACACATATGGATTGCATTATTCTAGAAAGCAGTGCAAAACCATGTTTACAGATGTTACTGTTATCCACTGCTTCCCTTAAATTGACATGTTCTCCTGCTTAATACTGATTGATGACATTTCCATGAAGTTCAGAAGACAAGTGCAGATATGGCATGCAAACCATTTTGGATATTTGATTCACTATGAAGATCTATACAGTTATGGTTTATCCTGTTAGAATATTTTTTTCTACTTTTCTTAACAAGAACCTTCAATTATTTTCACTTGCAAAATACAACCTGCAGCATTCAGTGGACTGGTTGTAATTAATATTATAATTCTACTTAAGCTGGCAACAAAGTTCATTGAACCAAATTATAGACACTCAAGTTTGCTCACTCTGGGGAAAGAGTAAACAGGGATTTGAAAGTCAGTGTCACAGAAAATAAGGATAGGTCATACACAGCTACTACTTCACATCTCTACAAAGAACACAGCTGCATAGGCTAAGGAGGAGGGTTTAAGGTGGCACACCACTCTGTGTCTGATAGCAAGCTGACAATATTTACAATGACATGGCTTTTATAAATCCTGTGATCGATGTGGTCTTTCAAGCACCTCTATAAATTTAATGCCTTGACTTAGTGTGCTCCTAATTTCCCAATCTCCTTCATAAATACATTCTTTTATACATAAATAAACCTTAATTACATAATGTAGTGAGATTTTTAATGCTGTGAAAGTCAGTGTGAGCAGCTCTAAAGACTGCACTTGAAAGATACAACTTGAACTTAACCCAGCATATTCATGAGGTTGTCACAGCTCACTTTTGAACACATATTGTTTCTTTGGTTAAAAAAAAATGCATGAACCACAAAGCTCCATACAGATTTGACATAAAATCAGACTGAACAAAACCAAGGCTTTGGTGCATGCTAAATCTAAGCTTGAACTCAAGTTTCAAACTGATGTCAGGCAGCTTTTTTGTAAAACCTCAATTGTAAATAACTGTATCAGTGTTTTAAACATTGATGTTTGTAAAGAACTTCAGAACTTCAGATGAAATCTCTCCTGGCATTTTCAAGGGGTGGTAGGAGGAGAGAAATTCCAGCCAGCAAAGAAAAAACATTCCAACTGGAGAACATATAATGGAACTATTATCTTCAAAAGGAAGAAAAATGTTCATCCAACACCCATATATGTTAAGATAAAATTACATTATTGAAATTAATAATATTCTTTGGAACAACAAATATATTTTAGTAACTTCTCTGGATGAACAGTAAGAGTCTCTCTTAGAAGTTAAACTATTGTATCTTCAGCAAGTTGAACTAAATAACTACATAGAAATTAACTCCAAGGAGAACCTCTAATTTACTGATTTATCCAAATACCTTTCAAGAACACTAAAAGAGAAACATGGAACATGTAAAAACAGTAAATAAAGATCACAGAGGTAACTGTCAAGGGATTCTCTTACATGCCCAACATTCAGCAATGAAGGAAGTCCCCAGGCAAGACATCTGCAGGTCCCTTCTGACTTAAATTATCATACAATTTTCCAGAAAAATTATAAAACATAACAGGAAAAAAAACCAGAGCCCGAAGTACTTAACTTTAATATGGCCCCTTTCTATAATTCTAACTTTAATTAGTAAATGTAAACAGGAAATTTGAATTTGAACATAGTCAAGAAATGACTGGGCAATTAGAATGATTTAAGTGAGAGATTATTAGTTTTACTGACATGGCAACAAAAAAAGTGTGGCTTTCACCTACAGTGAAAGCTGCACATGTAACTGAGTACAATCAGACCTCCTGGGAGAACTATGCTCCTGCAGCTACACAGATATTCAAAACATATACAGGTAGACAGGTTTGCATTCCTATATATATTTATATATGAACTTAGAAATGTAGAAACAGAATGTACTATTACATTTCATAGAGAAAGAAGTTAATTAGTCAAGAACCAAGAAATGAACAGAACAGTATTCCACACAGATGGTCCAGCACTTCTTAGGCAGATGGCTCTGCTAATTAGATACTGGCAAAAATAACATTAAAGAAGATGGTTTAATTACACAATGCCAAAAACTAACAACTACATGATTTTTTTTTTCCTTTTTTTCACTATCTGCTTGCTTTCATCTCTTGTATCATGTATTTAAACAATACTCTGGGGATGTGGGGTATAATGACAATAATCATAATAATACATGTCAACAAACGTGAGTAATATCACCTTACTGTTCACATCAAGTCCAGCAATGGAATGGCTTCAAAATGTTTTGACTTGTTTGGCGAGGGTGTCTTACAGCCTGCCTAATTAGCTCTGTATGTTGGATTCCAAACGCTGAATTTAAAGAGGCCATAAAGAAAGTGTCAGGATCGTAAACCCAAGGAAAGAATGTAGCCACGGAGCAGTACACCAGCAAGACATTAGCAGCAAATTAGCAGCCGCAGAGTTAGTGGTGGTTTTGATGGTTACCAGAAATTTTAAGGCATGCTTTGGCATAATGACATCCTTGCTTCCAGCGAATATGTAAAGCCACTTAAGAAAGATTTATACCTCCCTCTACTTCATGGGAACCATTTTCCTTGTTTTCCACAGAGTCATGACCCTTCATCCTTGCAGCCATTACTGCTGGAGCTGCCTATCTTGCCAATAGGCTCCCGACAAATATCTTTGGAAACTATCATTCTCTAAATGAAAAACTAGAGTAAAATATTAAAAAGGGGCTTCCTTTTAATATAGCTTTCCCTTCTGGCTCACAAAAAATGGGGAGCAGTTGCTTTCTGAGGATTTAAGGCATCCTGGTTAGTCTTTCATATGAAGTGATAGGCCAGCAGCTCATACAAGAAGTCCAGCACCATATGGACAACTTTACTAATTGGCTACAGTTACTGCATTATTTTGCCTCCAAGTTTTTTTTGCCACATGTAACAGCCAATTTTCCTGGGAATAACATCATGTGTGTTTTCATTTGTTCAGAATCAGCTTTTACTGTTCATCCACAGTTAAAAAATTACAGTTTCTTATAAAGTAAGCACTGCAAAATGGAAATAAACATAAAATCATGCTTGAATTTTCCAGGCTTTGGAATTCAGTTAGAACTGAGATCCCCTGACAGATATATAATTCTGTACTTAAACCAAGTAATATCTGAGACTTTATATGGCTTCAAGGAGCTGATGTCAACCTAATTTTATTCCAAATATACTAGCCTGAAGTATATAAAAAGGCGAGAAGTACATATCCTGCCAATTCATGAAGCAGCCAAACTTTTAATCATCTGATTTACTGATTATGCAAATAAAAAGTTGTTGGAAATTGTCAGAGCTAATATGATAAAAGAAAAAAGTAACCATATTAGAGAAGAATTCAGACTTTCACAAATCCTAAGTGTTGGGCCACTCCACTGACTTGAATGACACAGGACTCTGCCCAAGACTGAACTTTCACAAAAGCCAGCTACGCATCCACCTGTGCATTCCTCTCTTTGTCTTCTGCAAGGACTTCTACATGCCACAAAATATCCACTTGCTTTACACTTAACAGACACAGTTTTAGAGAGGAAAATGAAATTACAAACCTAGAAGCTAGCAACTCAAAACTTCAGTATGCTTGGAACCAGGATTTTCAATCCTGCTCCCAGAGAGTTATTAAAAAACCCCAAACTGTTGCACTGTGACTTTCAAAGTTTTTATTGTTCCAATCTGGCATTTTGAGGCTTTTACAGTTTTTATGGACATTTAAAAATTGAATGCAGGATTGTGCTGAAGGGGTAAAACAACAAAATGTTCTTGCACTACCAAACTTGGCAGCCATTCAGCAGGTAGGAATGAGATTTCATAACACATCTTCAATGCACATTCCGAAATTATACTACATATAGTAAATTTAATGTTTTGAATAAATTACATATGAATCCTTTAAGATTTAACATCTGTGTTACCACATTGAGTTTGGAAATGTTTCCTGGTTGTTTCGCAAATAAGATTGATTTTAGCTCCAAGACCTTTTGAAAGCAACATCTCATTTTACATGATTTTTTTTTACAAATAGTGTTTTAAACTTTTAGGTGCTGATGTGTCAGGATTCTCTTTATTCCAATGAAGTGAAAGGAATTTCAATATCATTTCATAGTTCTCAAACCACTAGGGTTAACAACATTGTAAGTGGTGATAAAAGCCCTCTGGTACTGGAGCACCGCAAAATGTTGGTTTGGACCTTGAGCACAGGCAAGCAGAAATTTTTTTCCTGTACACCTTCTCATTGCTAATAAGTTGCATGAAAACGGAAAGGAAGAGACAGCATTGGAATGTGGGCAATCCTGCCTGATGCTCCCTTGCTGATCAAGACAGCCATGCCGATGCAGGGTGCCCAGCAATTATCTCCCCTCAGCTTTCAGCCACAGGCAGCCAAGGAATCCATGGCACTTCAGAAGACTTGGTGCAAATCAAAAGCCTTCCTGAAATAATTTCTGAGAGACATGGCCAACGTACTATATCTTTCCCCTGGGATGTCACAGACAGCTGTATTACAGCTTCCAGGTAGGAGCTAAAAAAAATTCAGATGAACCTGAAAGATACACTGGAGGATGAAATTTGTAACACCTTCTAAGCAATATTGAATAACCGGGACTCCAAAAAAAATGTATTTCTGTATGTTTGTATACAATTTTTACATTATGTCACATTAGGAAGAGAAGAACAACATGATCACAATTTCCATTTTTCTTTTTTACTTGTTTATTTAAATAGGTTTGTCATTAGGCTTTAGGGATGGCATGCTTGATTCTGTTAACAGTAATACCTATCTACAGCTCTAGAGAAAATACTATGTTTACAATAACTGTTATTTTCAATAATAAAAATATTTTTAAAGTTAACCTAAAAATGGTATCTCACAAGACAGCAAAGAGACAAAAACTGTTAAAGCAACTCTAAAATATGTATTTTTTCTATTAAATATGCAAACAAATCAAGATAAGAAGATTTTAGATAGATGAAAGCACAGAGGAAGATATGTAAGAACCATCAATTCGTGCAGTTTGTCCAGTCAAAAGCTATTGAAAAAATACATGTTTCAACAGCTAGAAGACACATATTCTACATCCTTCCGGTTAAATTAATTGCCCAGAGAGCTGATTGTGAAAATCAAGATTGAGTTTTCTTCTTTCCATTCAAGGATAACACATAAAGGATAACACATATATAAGACATCTAGAAAGCAAAACTGAACACAGTAAGAAAAAATCCAATAAAAATTTCCAAAGAGTTGGCAACAGAGTTGATGACAGCACAATTGACAGTTCACAAAGGGAAAGATGGAATAAGGAAATTTCAATTTTTTTACATTTACTTTCAAATAATTGGCTTTAATTTGAGAATTGCTAAAATACCATGAGAAACAAAGTAGCAAGAATACGGAGAAGAATAAAAAGTAGAGAGGCATGTAAGTGAGTGTCATCAACATAAAGGTAATATCATGAGCTGTGGAGTTGGAGAAAAAAACCCCAGCAGGCTGAGAAAAATTCTCATTAGACACAAAATGCAAAAGATGCTTATTAAAATCAGAAATCTTGAACCTATAGCTAATAGGAAAATCATTGGAGTGTAGCTGCACTGCTAAATTATACAGAAATCAAGGGTGAGAAAGAAAAACAGGACCCTCAGGACTAAGGAAGGTATCTGCTCAGAAAATGAAAATATCTTCAAGGGAACATCATGTACTCCAACCACAATGGAAGGAGCAGTGGGAACCAGGGGCCTGTAACCCAACCCTAAATCACAACTTCATCATGACAATGTGAGATAAAAGCGAGGCTCCTAAAAAGCCTGAGTGTAAGTGCCTTTCTTTCTTGTTTGGACACAAGTGAACAGTCTGGAGCAATGTCAACGACACACGGAACTTTGCACCTCTGGGTTATATGTTGAACATCATTCAAGGTATTAATTAGTAGAGGTCAGTGACATCTAGCAACCTCATAGCAGCAATATTAAATGGGTGGGTGGTCTCTATCCAATTCCTAAAAGACTAACATTCAGATCTGAATTGGCCACTTCTGCAGAGACAATGGAACAGCTGCTTAAAGGGAAAACATACCCCTTTCACACATAAATGTGTTTACCTCATTCCACATTGACAAGGAATCTTAGGAAAGCAGTTACTGAAACAATCATCATATCTTAATAATTAATCTGCAACTTTTCCCCTCCTATTTTCATCCCTGCCGACCTCATAGACTTGTAGGAAACTGTACTCAACCTTTAGATTCAGAGCCCTTCAAGTGTTGAGAAAAGTATCTCCTAAATTTCAGTGATACACAGAAATTTTAGTAAGTATCTCAAGCAGGGAGGCCAACCGAAAAATTTATTTCTGAAACAGCTGTGTAATGTTCTACTCCTGTAGCCTCTTTTCCATATTTCTTGATTTAGAAACTGCTTGATTGCTACATTGGAAGAACAATATTGTACTTTGGTATTTTCTTCCAATGTCGCTGAAAGCTCAGTGGAAGTAACTACAAAAACATGATAAATAAAACTCATTCAACAGAATGCCCAGTGCAACTGGTAATAAGGCACTTCTATGCAGCCTTGGGGCTCCCATTTCCTTTTGCAGATATCATCAGCTTTCCCCTTTCAAATTGCACCTTATTAACAATTTGTCCCTTGATGGATATGTTATAGCTCTTAGCTCTTTAACAGTGGTTTGTATTGGAAGCTAGTTTATAATTATAAACAGAAAGTTACAAAACCTATTAATAGGAATTATTTCTTAAAAATTCTCCTGTGCTTTTCCTGCTGAAAGTCTTTTGAAGTCAGCATTCCAAATCCCAGAGCTTTTACTAGAGCGAAGCACTCCAAAATTAAAGCGAGTTTTGTCTAAGAAGAACAGAAGAAAGGCGAGAAATTGTAAACATTCTTAAAATCCACTACAGAAAGGGGGCAGCTTCTCTACAGCAGTTTAGAATAGGAAACCCGCTTAGCATATGTCAGAAATACTGAAGAACTTGAGAATTAGACCAAAGTCCACTCATTTTACTAGCTTTTACTGTGAATAGTGAAGCAGGGTTGAAACTCAGATCAGGCTGTTCTGAGAGCACCTCTGCAAAACTACAAAGTAAAAAAAATTCCAAATAATCAAAATTAATTTTCTATTTTAAGTGCAAGGTATATAAAAATGAAGATATCTCAGTATTCTTGAAGGAAAAAAATAAAGAACCATCTTTATTTCTGCTAAAAAAGCCCCAGGCAAAACAAACCAACCAACCAACCAACCAACCAACAGCAACCAAAATAAAAATAAAATTAAAAATAATTAAAATAATTAAAACCAACCAAACAAAAATAAACCACAAACAAAAACCCACCCCAAAAACAAAACAACAAAAACCTTGCTTGCTCTGTGTGGCAAAGGAAAGTCTGAGTAGAGACATCGTTTTGGTCTGGATGTTAACTGTGACAGAGAACCTACGTAACCTTTTCCTCAAGAAGAAAAGAAATTTCACATCAGTAACTTAAGATTGGATGAAAACAAGGCATTCTTTCCTACCCATGTTCCTAGAAATAGCACAATTTTTGGCTGCATTCATCCAGGCTATCAGTATTCTGTGTTAAATGTGATGCTTTGAATTTGGATATTTTCAATATTAATCTTAATCTGTCAGTTTCTGGAAAAAACAGAGGGAAGGCAGGCCAGAAACTGGAATGTGTGTACATTTAGAAAGCATGCCAGAATGTAGGCAGCTTGGCTGGCTGCCAGATGCCCACCCAGCTTCTTTCTCACGAATTCATTTTATTGACAATTAAGAATAGAGTCTGATGGTCAGAAACAGACATAGCTAAAACACTTTCCCACCACAACCACGACCAGCTTTTCACAGGAACAAACTCATCCCTTCACTCTGGCTCTGGACTCTACCTCCTCCTCACCAGCAGCACAGGTGTTTAGGGAATGGGGATCCACACTGTCACTCTGTCCTCCCCACACTTTTCCCTACTCCATACAATATTCATAGCTAGAGACTCTTTTTCTTCTAAACCGAAACGATTTCAGAAGTTGAAGTTCTGTTAGAAGAAAGTTCCCATTAATCCCACAAAATCTATACTACAGTGAGATGTGGCAAATAAATTCCAATGTGAGTTGCATGCAAGCAAGGACCAGCCACTCCACTGAGAAACAGAAGAAACAAAACACCCCAAAAATTTGAATGTCATATCATTCCATATTGAAATTATTACATGCTTGTGTAAATTACACAAATACATTACCCACATGTATATATTAAAAATACGTGATTTTTAAGTTAAATTATTATATATACGTTTGCCTATTTTTGCTTCCATTATGCACTTCTTTGGTAATAGTTTGCATGCTGCTGTCTTCAAATCACCTAAAATCCAATGTGAATATCTTCATTCACGATGCTCTCCATCTGTCAGAAATCAGTTTGAGGGGAAAAAAAATGTTCTCACAGACACTTTAGCTCTTAAAAGTATTGATTCTGATGCATACTTTGTCCCTTCTTTTGGTTTTAATTACTCTTCCAAAAATATATGCCTGTTCCTATTCTTACACAACAGACTGGATCAGAGTGAAAATGAAGAATATCCATTAAGACACATCATATTTTTATGACTAATCAATACCCCTTCAGTAAAATAATCTGCTTCTTACTCTTCTTGGTACTTCCCAACTTGCTGAAACCTCCACTGTTTAGACTGAAATCTTCCTCTGCTAGAGAGGGAAATAGGAGCAAAGTAAGTTGTTCTGTAAAAATGAGAGCACTGAAAAATAACATTTTTCAATGGTTTTATTTGCAAAAAAATTCTGTCCCTTTATTCCACACACACAATCACAAAGTGATTGGAATGAAAATAAGATAACACAGAAGGCAGCTTTTCGAGAAGTTGTATTCTGTGCATGAGTGGAAAAAACTTCTGATCTTACAAAGTTATTAGGGTAGCACAACAGAATTAAAATTTTGAATGTACGTGAGCTGGATCTTGTATTTTTTTTCTCATTTTTCTGGGACAATTAAATGACATCTCAATAACTTTGTAGGGATGGCTGATGCCCTCAGGCAAGAAAACTCAGTTGTTCAAAATAAATTCTTCTGCACATTAAAAAAAAATGCCCTTGGCAAGAATATTATGCATTTCCTAAAAGATAAACTGCTGGAACTAGTAACAACAGTAACAGTAAAACCAGTAATAGCAATATTGAAGCACATGAGTAAATGACACAAGAAAAAAGGTGTACCACAAAATGAGATGGCTGTATGCCTCATTTTAGAGCACCAACTGCCCCCCTTGCAGCTGGAACTAAGCACAGCTCCATTAACAGAATATGAAAGCACCTAAACTAGAAGTAATGCAAAATAAAAGCTATCATACCAGTATGGAAAAATAGGAAGACTGAGAGGAAGACATAAGACTTTCTTTGCTAGTTTTCATATTCTCTTACTCCACTGTCCCAAATCCACTGGCAACAAACTGCCATATTGGATTAATGGAAGCTAGAAATTAATTTTTCACTCATACAATAAATTCCTTCCTTCTACACATACCCGTGAACTCCTTCTACAGTGGAACTACCTCACCAAGTTTGCTAACTGAATTAGCACATTTTAACTAGCCAGTCCACAACTCCCCCCAGGGCCTCCTAATGTTCACAGGAGCAACTTCTAGTATACAGTAATTGTAGCATCAAAAAACACAAACTTGTCTCAATAAATGGAGCAATGCACTTGCAGTATTTTTTTTTAATCTCAATCCTAATTAAATACAAAATCATGTTTGATGTTGTGCTAGCTGAACGTTATTTTCCAACACACATTGTTTTTCTAGTATAGATGTAGCCTGTCATGTCTTCCTGTCAAAAGAATGCTAATTTTCCAAATGTGATAAACCAAACAGGAATCTCAATCATTCAGCTCTTGTTCTTGGTTTAATGAAGAGAGATTGGTATCTTAAGAATCCTGGTGGGGGGAGGGGGTGGTTAATGCAGATGTGATGCAAGGCAGAGAACAGATAACAATTCTGATTTGGTAACAGCCTGAACATACTTAAAATGCATGCTTGCAAATCCCTCCCACTGTTGCCACCACAATAACATCTTTTATCGAAGTTTTGTCTATTTTAGGAGGTCAGTTCTCCGCAAATGCTAATCTGTTCTGATCCAATTCCAAACTGCAACATGCACTTGTATAAATCAAAACAACACGGAGCAAACCAAAAATTTCAACAGGTTGGCTTCTTTCTGCACACAAGATGCAAATGTATTTTGCTGCACAGGGAGTACAGAGGGAATTTCTTTTGTATCTTAGCTAAAGAAGTCAACACAATTTTTAATTTCTTTTCTCACGTTGCAGGTTTCATGCATGGTCCTCAACCTAAACACCACAAGTGGAAGAAGACTGGATGAAGAGAGGGCACTAGCTAATATTAGCGACAGTCACACAGAGTAAATATGCTATATTTGGGCAGAGTATCTCATTACCACACATGATTAGGTGCCCTAGTGAGCATCCTTGGGTTTTTTCTGAGAAAATTACATGCTGCAGTTGGGTTCACTCTAAACACCTACAAAGGGACAGGGAAAGCACCAAACTGTTGAAGAATTAGATAAAGATATACAGGAATCTGTTGAGATGACCTCCAGGAACACTCCAGAACAGTACTATGGCCAAGGAAGATCATCCAGTGATATCACAGCAGGTGTGTGAGCAGAAGGAGAGGAAAATGATCCAGTGCTAGGTTCTCTCTACCGACACTAATGCATGGGAGCAAAAACACCAACAAAATGAAGTTAGGTACAGTAGAGATTTGATCATCATATGTTTCACAGAAGAAGCTGAGACACGTTTACAGGGATCCATAGCCCATGCTATACAGCATCTTCAAAGTTAATAATGGAAAGAAAATAAGGATAGAAACAGAAAGATAAAATGGAAAACCTGTCTCCAGTGGCCTGCTAGGAAGAGATTTGAGTATGGGCATCCTCTCCAAAGCAAAAGGTAGTTTCCCCAAACACATATTGTAAGGAGTGCTATGAGACCAGAGAGTACAGTAGGAATGGCAGGCTTCAGCTACCCTCATAAAGTCTGGATAGGCATTACACTGTAGCCTGGCAGCAAGAGAAAATTTTTAGACTTAAATCAAGGTTTTTATGAAGCAACTTAACACAAAGCTGAAGAGTGAAAAAACAGCTCTTAACTTTGTTCTGAGTAGCATGCAGGAATAGAACTGTTAACAGCAACCAATATGTACCTGGATACTACAGCACGTTTGCTTCACAAAAGGGAACTTCAGGATGAAGCAGTGTGATAAGAAGGAGCTAGGTCAGGCAGCTGAGAGTTAAATTTTTGCAGGCAGCCTTTAAGGATACCTAGCTGGAGATACAGGACAAATAAACACTACCTTGCAGAAAGAAAAAAACCCAAAAACCTGAGGCAAAGGGCAACTTGGAACAGATTAACAACAGGACAGAAGTAGTTAACAAAAGGAAGCAAGCATCTTTCAAAAAACTAAAACAGTGTCAAAATGAGGAAAACAAAGCACTGAAGCATAATGTACAAAAGTCATAAATATTATGAGTAAGTCCTTCAAACACATTAAAAGCAGGAATCTTGGCAGTTCAAAGAAGCAATAAAAGATCAAAGAAGTGATTAAGATAAAGCCACACCAAAAAACCCCCATATTCCTCCCCCTGCCCAGTTCATCATGGCAGAGCTCAAGGAAGTTCTCATCCCAGAATGGCAGGGCTGCTCATAAAAAACTCTCATCTCAAACCATAATGTTGTTACAAGAGGTCATAGAATACAGATAAAATGAAATGCAACACATTTTCAGCATGGTTAGTTATTCAAGAATATTAAAAGTAATTCAGAGATGAAAGTGCTGAACTATTAAACAAGTGTATGACCTTCAGCTTACAACTGCTTTGCTACCTGAGGTCTGGAAAACACAAATTTAATAAATATTTCTAAAATGGGCTCCAGGAATATCCAAGAAACCATCAGCGTTGATGTCCATATCAAGCAAATTATCAAAAATTGTATCATAGGTAATAAAGAGTGAACAAAGATGCAAGGCCTGGTGTGTGAATTCAAACCACCCTGACTGCTGGGTGTAAACTCCAGAGCAACATCTCGGAGTCTACTGGCAAAGTAAAGCATTACTAAATGCAGAGGAAGATCAGAGTTGGAAGACATCTAAACTGAATATAACTAAACAAACTGGACAAGTCCATGGGACCAGATTAGCATCTAAGTGTACTGAAGGAGAGGACTGAAGACACTACAAAATCATTCTCAATCAAATTTGCAAGGAAATAACCAGCGTGAATCTGACAAGGAAAAATCACCCCTTACCAACAAGATTGCCTTCTTTGATGAGAACAGCACCCACTGTTTTACCTTACCTTTGCCACTGTTTCCTGTCGTTTCCTTAGAGCCCAGCTATTGAGATACTGACTGGATTAACAGATGGCAACGAAAGTGAAAAACTGTCTGAATCACGAGGATTGAAGGGTTGGATTCAGCAGCACAGAATCCAATTGGTCACCAGTTATCAGTCAGTTGAAGACTGATATTTGGGCCAACGCCATTTAACGGCTTTATTAATAACCCAGACAATGGGACCCAGTACACTCTCAGCAGCTTTGTAAATTACAGAATAGTCCAAGGTTTTTATGAAGCAAAATGCTGGAGAGCTCAAAATGTTCTGTTTTTTCAGAGGCACCTCAACAGACCAGGGAAATATGCTGACAAGAGCCACATTAAGCACAATAAAGGCCAAGCCCTGCATCTGGAATGGAATAAAATCCTAAGAAAATTACTAGAAAAATAGATATGGATATGTAACGCAACAGATATGGACAAAGTATGGTTAAAGGATACCCAGAAGATACATTCTGTTTGGATTTGCAATATGTATCAGACAAGTTCTCTTACCAAAGGACCTTTAAGAACCTCTTCAAGAAAATCAGGGCATGAGAGAAGGTTCTTTAATAGATAAAGAGGTAAAAAAGTAGGTGGGTAGGTACACGGTCAATTTTCAGAGGAGGGGAGGTGAGTAGTTGAGATACGCAGCAATCTACGGCAGAACTCATAAATGCTGAACATATCTTTAGGCAACGCAGAAAAGGGAATGAACGGTGATGAGACAATACTTGCTAAAGATACCAAGTTATTGAGACAAGCAAAGAACTGACTGCATGGACTTCTAGAAAACTCTTATAAAGCTGAATGGCTAGTTATCTACATTGAATTTAATTTGCAGTCTTATTAAATGAAATGTTGCACACCAGGAAAAAATACCTTAAATAGAGAAATTATTTATTTTCATGTATTCATTGATGAGCTCTGAACTGAACATTACTATTCAAAAATGAGATCTTGAGTTACAATCATAATAATAATAACAAATAATTAAGAACAAATTATAAGAAGCACAAAACACTAGAGAACATCTTTGTACCATGGAACAAATCCATTTACCCCATTGTTTTGAACAGTTTTTGCATTTCAGTCCTAACCCATAATTTCAAATTTAAAAGTAAAACTAGGAAAGATGCATAGAAAGGGGACAAAAGGCCTCCAGCTTTTTGTGTTTTCTTTACAGAGTAGGATTAAATAGACTGATTCCTTAGGCTAGGAAAAAGGCATCTGAGGAGAGAGATAATAGACAGTTATATAATCATGAGAAAGGTGCACAGAGAATATTGCTCACTGATTTTAAACAGTGAATTAAAAGTGTATTCACTGTTCTTTGAATTGCAAAGAATATTTAAGGATATAAACCCCAGAAGTTCTTCATTCCCCTGATGAGCTGCAGAACTCTCTTCCAAAGGACAACAAAGATACAAAAAATTAGTTATATGTCACAGGGTGAAATTGATATGAAAATATCCCTCGGGGAGGTGAGATCTTGATTAAATCTGCCCTGCTGGCAGTACATTATTCTATTTTGCGCTATAAAACCTAATCAAACAGAGAAAATTGCTTAATCATTATTAAAATTTCTGCCACTAAGTGGTGTGATTTTGTTCCTGTGGTTACCCCACTTTGCAAATCCCCTGTGACAGCTTAAGGGCTGACTGGATAAAAACCCATCCAGGACCCTACCTTCACCTCAGGAAGCTCCTGGGTACCACTGGCTGAGAAAATTTTCAAAGGAACTATCGTTACAAGTTTAGGCTTTTCGCAGGCACCTGCTGCAGGCTGGAGACAAGACAGTACAGCATGTATGGTCTGACCCAGCATAGGAATTTATACAACCTTCTAATTGTAACCCCAAATAGAAAGACATCACCCACTCTTTATCTTAATTTACTTCATGATACCTTTAGTTTTAACTTTCAAATTTCTTAGATTTTGTACTGCATTAGTGTGTCTGTAACTCTGGGCTTCATGTATAGTGCTAACAGCTCTTCTCCTAGCCTGGCTAGACAAAACACACCGTTTCCAGCCCGAAGAACCAAGGACATTTGCAGCTTCAGACCCCAAGAATGTAAACAGCCACGGATTGAGAGGGGACAGTCCAAAAGGATGGGACTACATGGACTGAAGCTGTGGTTGGACAGTTGGCCCGAAAATGTAAATGGGCCAAAACTTATAAAAAAGGCCAGAACGGGTGACCCGGGGTCCATCTTGGGGGTCCATCTTAGGTGTAGTCTTGGCCAGGCTTTTGTACTCCCAGGGTGTGTCCTGTGAAGGCCTTTCAATAAATATCTACTTTACTCTTTAACTCTATCCAGCCTCTGTTCGAGGTAGTCTTCCTTTAGGCATCAAAATTAGCAACAAACTTTCATCGAAATTATATATTTTGATGCTCTTTAAAAAGAATTTCAGCAAAAACTAAAGAAAGTCAAGCACCACTTATAATTAATATTAGTAAAGTTATTCTTCATAGCAAGGGAAATTATATGAAATACTTATCAAATATGGACCAAGTTTGGGTTTTTTTCAAATTAAAATAATAAAATCAAGAATCAAAATCCTATCTTAAACCTAGGCTACACCCAAAATGTATTATGTTTTTATGATAACATCCAGGTTCAAGCAGCGCACACTGCCTTTTCTTTACTCATATGTTATTTATTTTACACTGAAAGCACTTTTCCAGTGACTTAAAATCTTTTCTGTTCTAGGCAGGTCACAAGTCAGCACTCACAATCGTGTTACCTTAATCCGAGTATGCGTTTCTACCTATGTTACCCCCATTTCTGAGTATTTCTTGCTACAGAAATTTCCCTTGTGCAAGATTGTGCATGTTCTGCACATTGTTTTCCCTGACTCAAAGCAGAGGGAAGAACATCTAGAGATTGTTCTGTGTCCTGTCTGATAAATGAAAGCCCTGTTTTCCTGTTGCCCAGCTACGCTCTGTGTCCATGATGGTGCCAGTGCAACAAACACATTCTTGCTATCAACACTGGCCTTTTTTAGTTTGCCACTCCTGCTAGGAGAAGTCAGGGAAATGTAATACACATCCACTGCTGACATTTAGATCTGGTTGGAACAGACTGTTGTTTGCTACCCAGGGAGGAAGAAAGGCTGAGAGTGAGATACGCTGGATGCTGCCCCATAAGGACAATAAGAAAAGACAGGAGTGAAAGAAGAGATTAGACTTTCCCAAGGGTCTCGGGGGCCAGAGATTCACAACATCTGGTCTTACTAACAAAACCTGAGGTAAAGGCAGCACTGAGTGCCTTGGCCTTTTCCATGTCATTTTTCACCAGTTCCCCATGTCCATTCAGCAGTGGGACCACATTTGCCCCAGTCCCTGTTTTGCTGCTGAGGTACTTGTAGAACCATTTGTTGCTCTTAACACCCCTCCCCAGATTTAACTCAAGGTCAGCCTTGGCTCTCCTAAGTCTATCCCCGCAAGATCAGACAACTACTCCACACTTCTCCTGGGTCACCAGCCCCATCTTTCATCTTTTGTAGAATTCACTTTTATGTCTTCTGAGTTCGGTTAGCAGCAGCTTGCTCCTTTCATGCTCTTCCATGCACATCCACTTCTACTTGCCATTTTCAGTCGATTCATAGTAAAAATCCAGGTACACTACCATTGTGGATTAATCCAGGACAGGGTTAATTTTTTGCAGTAGCTGGGAAGGGGCATGACTAGGACATGGAGGTTATTTTACACCATATGAGTCATAATTGGGGGGCAGGGGACAGGGACTCTCTCCCAGGGAGAAGGGAATCCTCATGGTCAAGAAAACCTGGTGAAGGGAGCCGTCTGGTATTGTCTACTTTTGGGGGGGTTTATTTGTGTGAATCAGTTCTTTTCTCATAGCCTCCATCATTACTATTGGTGTAACTGTTTGGTTTCTCATCTCACTGCTGTTTCCAGCAAAATTTTATTTCAGTATTCACTTTCTGGTGCTCAAATACCTTGGCACTCCAATGATTGCATTGAACTGCCATCCACCTGCCTCCACTTCCATAGCACCAGTCCAGGAATCACATCGCTCTGCTGTTTCTGTTTAAGTCCTTGCTGTGCCTTGTCCTCATCCCAGGTAATAAACAGGTTCACTGCCTCAAGGAACTAGCTATGGACCGGCCAAGCAGAAGCATCATTCTGACTGTAGCAGGCAGAATGTGTGAAACTGATGCCAAAGTCAGACCTTTCAATTTCTCACAAGGAATAACAAAAGTAACATCCTATATTTCAAAGCACCCTCCAAATAAAAAAGGAAAGGATTTGTTTCTAAGGTGTATTTTGAAAACCAGAACATAAGTTATTCTAGAAAGAAAAATCAAAATACTTTATTCAAGAAATTTTAAAATACGCTGAGATTTTATTAAATAATCCCAGATTCCCTTACTTTGCTTACAATAGCTCACTTACATACAGAATTCATCTTTTTTCATCATCAAAATTCTCATCTAGCCTAAAAAATTATCAGGCTGTAGTCTTCAGCTAGTTTTGAACCTTCCTATAATTGTCTTCTAACAATTTCTCACAGGCTTCCAATAGTCTCCTCCCCACCCTGAAGGTCCTGTGACTATCCTGTTTAAGACGAACTCCACAATTTTCAGATAGCTTCTTTTTATCAATACAGAATGTATGCCCAAGTGTTTGCCCATGACAAAAGAAGTGAAAAACCAGAGACTGAACAAGTAACAAAAGCCAAAGACCTATTCTAAATTAAAAATAAAGGAGATGATTACTGGAAAGTATCCCTTATCAATCTCCAGTAAAGCAGGGAATGATTTATCCTTTTCATGTCTAAGGCCCGGATCGGAAACCTTTCTGAAAATATTGAAGATCTGCTAGTCTAAAACCAGACAAACAATTGGGAAACTACAGACGGCTCAGAGTCAGCAAGTAATATCAGGCAAGAAAGGAGACATATAGATTAAGAGATCCCACAGGAATCCAGACAATCCACAACTGGAAATTAGCTGGAGAAAAAGAAACAAACAAATAATTACAGAGAAAAACTGAGGTTACAATTAGAATTGACTAATGGTTAAATTCCTTTTTACTGTTTTAAGCCTTTACTCTGCCTTGTATGTTTAGGAAAGGGGTTAAATGAGCATTTCACTTTGGAGATGCTGTTTCTGAATAGATTCAGCCATCTTGTTAGTCTTTCATTCACAATAAAGATTACATAATACCAAACAGAGGTAGGATTTCTCATTGGCCCAAAGAGCAAACACCAGTGGTTGGTCACTGGCATTCCAGGAAGAAATGCTGTAACTGTCATCAAGGGAAAGCCAAGGGAGAGAGACTGAAGGAGACTGAAAGAGATATAAATCACAATTTTGTCCTGTGCTTATCAGACTGGTTGGAACAAGCTTACCAGTTTTATAATATAGGCAGGTCTTTCCCATTTCCTTCCTTTAACAACATTATCCCAAATCACATTGTGTGTCAT
Organism: Melanocharis versteri; assembly: GCA_013397845.1. Taxonomy (NCBI): domain Eukaryota; kingdom Metazoa; phylum Chordata; class Aves; order Passeriformes; family Melanocharitidae; genus Melanocharis; species Melanocharis versteri. The sequence continues at coordinate 482,915 of VZTG01000802.1, read as the reverse complement.
TGCTAATAATGTCAGTGTATAATAGGACAAAAAAAATTACCTGTAATTGGACAAATAAGTACTTGCTGAAATAGGTATCAAAAAACTCCACTGAATGGCTAAGTATCTCAGCTGGAAAAACTACACTTGATGAGTTTTTCCCATATGAATAAGCATATACATAAATAAAAAGTTCTATCTTTCTTATTCTGCTCACCAGTAGCTTTGCACATTTGATACAGTGATGCATTATTGAAATGCTCTGAGTCTCACATGAGTACTGTTTTATACTGCAATAGTTTCAGGCTTCCAGCTGAGATGCTCAAGAAGCAGTGGCAATTCTGAAATATAGCCAAGTTATTAAAATTTAGTCACAAACTATGTAACATGGCATTTTGGTCTTGAATTTTTTATTAATTTCTTTTCTATTTTTTTTTTTTAATGCTGGCTTTTGGCATCAGCCAAGTTACTATTTGCTTTCCATTTGAGATCTTGTAATACTGAAAGCCAGGATGCAGATTTGAAGAGAGAAACCTTTTGCTATGATCAAGCCAGTGCTTCTCACAAGATCACTGGACTGAGTTTATTATCGGACAGAAGTCTGCCAGGTACATCCTTGAAATAAAAGTAGTAAGGCTTAAATGAGGTTAGTGGCAGTCAGAGCTCCACTTAAACTTCTAGGCATAGGACAAAGACACACACAGCTTCAAGTTCTGCCAATAAAAATGACAGAGGAGCTTGCCAAGATCCAGCTGCAACTGTTTTTTAAAGCATAAAACTATTTTCCTAGGTGTATATCCAGCCTCTGTGCTAGGTGTTCAACATAAAATATTGAGGCATGGTGTAACTTCAGACATAAAACAGCACCTTATCTGATGGCTAATGTATGAAAATACAATTTGAACAGCCTGGAAGACACTGCTTAAACATTGCAGCATGGGGACCAGATGGTAACCAATCCAAAAAATGCAGGAGACGGGGTGGAAACTACAGGCCTATTTTGAAAATAAGTGTGATACAGTATAAGATAAATGTAAATAAGTGTAAATTGAGTGATTTTCCTCATTTCTTTTTCTTTAGCACATTCAAAGCCATTATTTGATCTTTCCAGAGTTGTGTATTTATAAAACCCCTCACTATCAACAGCATAATAGTTCATTAGCACAATAGGTGCATGGCATTTTGAGAAACTCCAAGTTCATGCAATTCCACAGAATACAACTCACATGATGAAAAGTGTCATCCATAGAACATTTCTTAATTTAACAGTGAGATTTGGGAAAGTTGAATAACAGCCCTGTGTCATTATCAGCACTTCACTGGAAAACTACCCAGTGTCGTCAATCTCTTTATTAGGAGAATCTTTTCCTCTATTGTGCCCACAAGCTTTATTTGGAGTTGGGTTTACTTTCTGATTTTTTTTTTTTTATTTCCTTATCCCTCTTCTACATTCTTGAGAATGTAAACCTCCAAGTTTTGCTCAAACAGAACTCAGTCTGGAGAGAACAGATTTATAAACCAGCAGAATGGATTTTCAATTGAAGTAACTCTGTTTGAAAAGAAACTAGCTATTTTAATATCATTTTTCACTCCAGCTGCATTCAGTGACATGGATTAGGCAAAATGGCAGAGGCAAAAATGCCTTCAAGGATATAAGAGGAAAAAGTAATAGTATGGGTTTGGAATCTCATAAGTAAAGAAATAAAACAATGCTATTTATTTTCCCTCAAGCTCTAAACTGTCACAGCCTTTGGCCTTTCTGGGTGTGCTAGGATCTCTAGCAACAGCACTGTAAAAGAGCAGCTGAAAGGCAGGGCAGTTCTGCCACACTACTACTTTCCAAGAAGATGTCCCCATCCCTACCAGTGGCAGCTCAGAAATTCAGATTCTCTTCTTAAATCTAATTTTAAAAGAGTAAGTGCTCTTAAGAAGTTTTAGATTCTTCTGAGGTTTTTGTTTGATTGGTTTTCTTTACCAGCATGTGCATTTTACGTACTACTCATAAATAAATCACAGCTCTTTCCCCTTTCTCCTTTCAATAAATAGAAACAAACAGGCTTTTTTTAACCTTTTTTACCTTTACTTTCTTTACCTTTTTCACCTTTACTTTTTTTACCTTTTAGGAAGATTAGTCAAAACAGGTAGTTTTATTTGTTCTGGCTTAAGAGGCTGAGTTCATGTCTAGTAAGGTGTAAGTTGAAAGGTGGGTTCCCCTCTCTATTCCCAGTTCTACCCTTCAGTGCCCCCCTTAAGCCCAAAATGTTCTTGCTTTACCCACAAATTCCTGGCTCCTCCTCTGTGCTATCGCATTTGCACGGTACTACAGTAAACTGGTTACATCACTTAAAATGGCCTGAAAACATTCACTTTTTCCTTAGAGACTAGAAAGGCAAGAGTGATGAGTGGGAGAGGAAGGCAAGGTTCAGTCTCAAATGGAGCATGAGTACATGTAGGAGTGCTGACATGCCCAGTTAAACCAGATCATGTTGCCAATATGAGCAGCTTGGCCCCTCGAGGATGTCAGAGTAACACTACCATCACTCTCATCCCCATGAGGAGTTTTATTTCCTAATTATTTTGAAAATATTTGGTGATCTTTTAATGGAAGTTCCTAGACCTGAGGAAAGTATGAGGCTTAGGCACTCAAAATTAGGAAAATAACGTTTGGATTGATCCAGCCTCAACAAAACAGAAAAGACCTCAGCATTTGGAGCACTACTTGTTCACAACCTAACAACGGATTTAGGATTTTGTCTATGAATCTGAAAATGCCGAATGATAAGTCAAAGGAATCCAACATAAGGCTGTTCTTTATATGCCACTCTGGCAGCAGAATATCCAGACTTCTTGATCCTGCAGCTATAAAGCCTCTTTTGACACAAATGTGAATTTTGCCCAAGCCAGGATTACATGGTCAAACCTTCAGTATATCATGAAAGACTGAAGACTGTGAAAAAGATCAGTACACTTTTTTATCCTCAAGTTAACCTTTCATACATTGCAAGTTTTTTGAGTGAACAGTGGAAAGGAGAGAAGGCAGTGGCATGTGGCAGCTCCTGAAAGGCTATCCAGCTGTTGAATAAAAAGTTTAACATTTGAGCACTATCATCACCATTCCTCTAATCTTTACCATCCACACTGTCTGGGTATTATAGCTTTCAGATAGGAGAACAGATAAATTGTCTCTGGAGTGTAATATCTAGGGAGCCATAAATTCCCCATTTATTGAAGTTAAAAAGGTATATGGGACATCACATTTTTTGACTCAAACCTTCAGAATTTAAACCTGAAACCAAGCTGTCTGAACATTGTATCATAAAGACCTTGTTATAATAGGTGCAGCTGATAATTCAGCTTGATGTTCCTGTATGCCATCGTTCCATTAAATAAATGGTCTAGAACCTGAGCAGGAAGATTTCATTAGCAACCTTGAAACAATAATGGGTGCCCCTCTACAGCCTTCTTGTACACACAGGAAGTTGAGCAAGTGAGAAGGACAGACCTACAGCAAACACACTAACAAATAAATCTACGGATTTCTATGGAAAGTTTGTTCCTATTAGTATACACTGCAGGACACTCATACTAATTTTTGCAATTCTTGTTAAGGTTTGGACGTGGTGCTCTGTGAAATCTCCTTCTCACTAATGCTTCAACTTTGCCACACTTTCAAACACTGGAAAGATCTTACTGCAATGTAAAAAGAGAAACATTCAGCCCAGGTATAGGTAGACACTGGATATCATAAATCAGTGAAAGAGGGTTTCTCTAATTAAATTTTCTTTCCTAATTTTAAACATTAGAAATGTTTACTATTTGAACAGAAATAATAAGCCTTGAATCATACAAAGAAGAATGTTAGAAATAAATAAGTATCATCCATGTTGCTTCATTATTAAGTTTACATATAAATCTGTGTTGAGAAAATCTGTAAGATTACTTTTATCATCTGATGTCACTTTTTTTTAAAAAAGAAAAGGTTTTAAATGTCAATTTTGTGTTTTGAATTAATAAATTTGAATCTAAATCAAGGCATATATATTGTACAGAAGTTTCATATTTTTCCCCTCTAATTCTCTTTCCCCTGCAAACAAAAAGTAGCAAAGGGTCACAGATTTAATGCAGTTTCTGGTATGTGTTGTATGGACTTCTGACATTATCACCTTGTTGGTATAATCACTACCCTAATTAACTTCTCTTCTCCATACTCATCGTGCTTGCACTGCCTTCCACACAAATACAAATACTAAGGACACTACACGGCTTCTCATTAAATGCTAATAAGGATTTTTAAATGTGCATGTTGGGAAGCTCTGTACACAAAGCAACATTTAATTTTCTCAACTTGTTTTTAACATAACTAATTTGGTAAAAAAACTACAGTCCATCTCACATTTGACACAGTACTTTCATAGTAGTTTCTGGCCACCTACTTTTAATGCAAATTGTCCGCTCTCCTCTTCCTTAATGTTTTTTAAAGCTTGTCTCTTTTCCGTTTAAAATACACTTGCTGCTCCACTCTGCTGCATATTATGAAATCTGTTCACAACAACATGGCTCTCAGTTTGTCAAAAAATATATCTTATGACAGAGTCTCATCTAGAACCAGTATAGCAAGTAACGTTATCATCTTATCAGTATTACATTTTCCTTTGTCTATTTAAGAGTTAAGCTTCTGAAACCTCTGTTTGTTTCCTAAGCCCAGAAAAAATGTCTTCTGCGTTTGATTGAAGTCCTGACTATGGTCTCAGAATTTAAAATGGGAAAACTAGACCTAGATTATTAGTTCAGTCTTATAACACAAGAACACATGGAAGCCAAGAATCATTCTGCAGAAAATTCAAGAAAAGAGATTTTCTTGAATTTTTTTAAAAAAAAATTTTAAGCAATAGTAATTATTATTATCATCATCACTATTATCTTTATCATTACTGACTTTGTGAAGTTGAGAAAGCAATATTGTTAACATTCCTCGTATAAGACTGCACTAAAATTGAACATGATATCAAAAAGGCCTGTACTGGCAAGAGTGATAAGCATTCCAGAAATGGCATCAGAGGACTCATACTTTGCACCTGGAAAAAGTAAGAACTTACAATAGACAAAATTTGTAGAGACAGTAAGCATTTAGGCTTGCCACCGACTTATGTGAGGAGGATGCATCCATACGAACACGCAGTGTTATACGCCTTCTTTTCTAAAAGGTAATCGCTATCCATGGGGACAGCTGAAAAGCTTCTGTTCACAGAAGTGCTGATCCTCAGGTCCTGCAAAATAATGCTAAGAGCCTCTTGAAAGAAGAAAAAGTGCTGAAAATTTTCTTGTCATTAGGTAGATACTAAAGCACATCAAGACTTAAGTGGCTATGCCTATTAAAAGCAGAAACCTACTCCCAGCATTAATCAGTTTATAAATCAATTACTGCTATGTAGTCAGATCCCCATCTGTTCTTCAATGAAAGAGCAACCTCAGATCTGCCTTCTCTTTGTGTACCAACAGGATTATTCATCAGATTTCCAACCAGTCGGCTCATTTTTATAAGCTATTTTCAGGATTCTCTGACTATTACCAAGCAAATAATTCAATCTGATAGATTGTTGGTGTAGCAATAAGGCACGAGAAGGGAAGAATATATCCTAGATAGAGTCTGTAAGGGTGGCATTTTTGTTTGCTCTTCTTTACAAGAGCTTTGCAGAGCGGTTGCACTGCATAATGCATACTCGGGTGACAAAAGGGACACATTGCCACCCTCCGAGTCACTTCTTCAAGAAGAAGCCTACTTTTGCAGTCCAGGTGTCCTAGCACTCATGACAGGAACAACAGCAGAATTTATGTGAGAAACCAAACATTCTCCCTGTGAGGACCTCGCTTTCCACTGCCCAGAAGAATTGAACACTCTTCATGGTCTCAAGCACGTTATGGATGTCTCTACTAATCAAGCAGGTGACAAATACAAAACAAATCATTCCACTTCTCTAAAAATTGCTGTAGGTACTTGTTACAGTCTATTTACTTTCAAGACAAGAAAACGTAGATTTAGATAACCCTTTTTTGATGTGACTTATACCAAATATGCTCTGACTGCTCTGAAGACTGTTGCAGAATTTGCTTTTGTGCTCCTCTTCTGAAAACAAAATAGGAGGGAAAACAAACACCAGTAGGAAAAGGGGCTCAGCCAATATTCCCATGGCTATTATAACAGTGCATTAACATCAGTAACATCAGTATTTATAGACTTCCACACAGCAATTACCCTGTCTGTTCAACAGGCATTTTAAAGCTATGTCTATACCACAGACAAGTGAAGGATATCTCAACACGCTTCAATTAACACAAACATCTGCTGCTCCAGTCCCATGATATTAGGAAGTCTGGTGCACAGTCTGCGTAGAAGCCCATGCTCCTACAGCTAATGCTGCCATCAATCCACGTGCTAGCCAGACTAATGCACCTCCAGTACGCCACACATACGCACAGCCACTACAACGCTTCCAGCAAGGTCTACATTGGGCTGTCAGGGTAGCAGAGCAGCACTATCCAAATCCACCCACTCATTCATCTATCAATGATTCAAAATGAGAGACCTGAAGAGTTTCAAAAATTCAGCTACATCACATGAACGTCAGCAAAACCAAGACTAGCCATCGCCCTGTCGCCCCAGAAGCGTGCCACTGACACATTTGAGAAGTCCTGTGGGCTTCCTCTCTCTCAAAACCATAAGCCAGTATTACACAAATGCATTAAATCTGGCCAGGACTTTTCCAACAATAGTAACAAAGATGCCTGTGGAAAATGTTGAACCATTCCCAAAAACGTTTCCAAGTTTCATTACAAATTTACTAAAAAAGCTTCTCAGAGCTTGAATTAAATATCTGCAAAATGACAAAAATCAAAGAGTCTTCTGAATCCTATTGTTTAGGAAACTCAAGCTGCAGAAGAGAGAGATCCAAATCCATGCTGTGAATCAGATGACAAATAAAGACACAAGTAAATCTTATATTCAAAAGCAGTATGCTAGCTGTTGGACTATTGACTCTATTTCACTTTCCAGCTCTCACTTGCCTCTTTAAGATTTTCTACTTCACCCAGAAAATCCAAAATGTGAATATGAAAAACTTCCTCTGAATGAGACAGAAAAATACTCTATCTCTTCTATTATTTCAATCCATTATACGTTTTCACTGGCCATCTCTTAAGAATGGGTGATTGGAAGGATTGGAAGGGACTCTGGAGATCATCTAGTCCACCTCCCCTGCTAAAGCAGGTTCACCTAAAGCAGGGTGTGCAGGATCACATCCAAGCCAGTTTTTATTATCTCCCTAGAAGGTCTCCATCCTGTTTTATCTCAGAATCAAGGTTATCTCAGAATCCCAATTTTTGGGAATGAGATTGACTAATAAGTGCAGTCTCCCAATTATATTATCCTAATTTTATTCTAGTTACATTTTGGTTTGGGAATGTGGCCCAAAAATAGCTTTCAGTTCAGACAGATTTAACCCTTCTAAAATTGGAGTTTGATATTTGCATGCTACATCCTGCCCTGCATAAGGAGAGCACATCAGCTTATCAGCTGTACTTGGTCCATTATACACAAGAAAATTAAGGTTTTCCCACAGGAGGAGCAATTTAAGAATCACTTGATTTAGATGCTCTTTTGTTTTATTTTTCCTTCTCCTACTTTTGGCACTGATTACATTTTTATTTAGCCACTCCATTTCACCCTCTGCATCAGTCTTGTATCATTTAAGAGCCCAGATACAGGCAGCAGAGTGGCTGTGTTGGGCTGTGTGATCCCAGATGCACAGTACCAACACGCCGCCCTGATTGAAGATTTAGGAGTTTGAATTACTTCAGATTGTCCCTGGGCCTTGTTCAAGTCTTAGCCGACTATGTTACAGCCAAGAAACTTGAATGACTACACCCAGGATCCACAAAGCCATTTGCAGATCGTCACAGGGATGTGCAGCTGGAGAGTCTCAATCACCTGTTCTGTAAAAATAGCGGCTGAAAATTATGCGTAACAGCCTGGTAAACAGCACTAGCCTTCCTCCTTCAGTCTGCTAATCATACATTTGCACTGCCTCCAGCTTGCTCCAGAACTCTGTGAGTCTTCTCTGCCATGGTGATCACGTGGGTTTTTCAGCTGAAGTTTTTTCTTGTTGGCTGGCTTCCAGAGATACTCTAGATTTGTGACCATTTTGTGGTCATTTTAAAAGGGCTGCTTTTCGTGCAGTGTATTCAGCCAGACCAGATGTTCTTCTTGAAGAAATTACTGGTTTTAATCCTCTTTTCTCCTCAGATTTTATCTTTCAGGACTCCATTTTCTGGGCTACACTGACTAAAGCTCTTTCATCTATTTGGCTCTGATTTGCTACACAAACCAGATTCAATCTGTGCTGTTTTTTGGGTTTTTTTGAAGAGGTAACCTCCAGTTTCCTGGCACTTTTTCTTCAGCTGGCTGTTTAGAATCAGCAGGGAGTTTATGCATGGCTGGTTCTCCCAGCAAGGACTTCATGATCCTTTCTGTTATGTTCTGCATTGCCCATATACCTGCTGTTCTGAAAAAGTCTGGCAAATATTCTTCACAGATAGAAACAAGTAACACATTTTTACCTACTTCTTGCAGTAGACATTGCACTTTCCCTTTTGGAAACTCCCTCACTCCATCTGCAAGATGCATTTGTCCTAGCAGGCTACAAGATATATTTTCTTTCCCACTTCACATGGGTGATTAGCAGAGAGAGGCCTTCCATAGCACTGCATTATCAGTGAGCTTTGTATGTTCACCAACTCTAAAACAAATTCAGTGTGCTTCAGTCCGATTGGATTCATTCATAGGAATATATTCCTTACCTGTGTTCCAGCCTGTCCAGCTATTTTCCTCTGCAACTTGCAAGTCCCAGTGAGAATGAAACTACTAAAAACCAGCATTTCATCACGCTACCTGTTATTTCATCACAGAAGTTTCGTCAAGTTTGGTGAGGGAAATACAAAAATTTTTTCAACATTCGCCTGGGTAAATTTATCATTCTTTATTCCCTTTTTTTAAGTTCAACTAATTAAAGTGCCACTGTACAATGAACAATAACTTCTTATGGTTTATATGTAATTTTATAGAAATAAGAATGACTGGACCTTTTTCTTCCTCTACAATTGAAAATGAAAGCAATTCTTCCTCTTGTGTGTCATACCTGGGCATGTAGCAGAAAAATCAATGAAACTACAAATTTTAGTGGAATAATATACTTGGTTTATGCAGCAAGCCTGCTTTTGTAGATTATTTGCACATGATTTTCCATGCACTAGCTCCCAAGTTTCAAATTTATTTCTCAGCCTCCTTTACGAGATAGCTAGAGTATAATAATCTAAATACAACTTCAAGAGGAAACACAAAAGCAGCTGATTCTTTTCTGATTTGTTTCTTTTAAAATAAAGTTCTTGTTGCTCTTCCTATCCCTCATGGGATTAAACTGGATGTGTGCTTTGGATTTCCTCATCTCACCCAAGGCTGCTTCGACAGGGATTTCTGTATTCCTCCCTAGTCACCTGTCTCTGCTTCCACCACTAGAATACTTCTTTATTTTGCTTGAGCTTAGTTGGAAACTCATTGTGTATCCATGCAGGTCTCCTGACACCCTTGCTGTTTTCAGTATGGACCATTTTTTATTAAAAAAAAAAAAAATCTGTTTACGAGGGATTTTGTCTACATATACATTAGCATGTGAAATTCTCCACTCAGCTTTAATTTGTCAATGCATATGCAGAGTTTTGTCGAGTACAACTCATTCAGCTTTATTTTCTCATGCTGAATAGCACAATATTCTATAAGTAACATCACTGACAGATGTGTGAGAAAAGACTGTGGAATCCTGCCTAGAGCAGTCTTCATAAATATACGATGGCATATTTTTGATCCTCTATGAACATACAGAATTATTGTTTCTTCAGACCTGTCCTGACATATTTTAAAAGCCTCATTAATAAATCTGAGCCTAATTAAAGTAAGAAAAAATGCCACTGTGAAAGGTTTTGTGTGTATTTGACAGTATAAAACTTAATTCAGATATTTTTATTGCCCAGGTATTCAGAAAAAAAGAGCATGCATAATTCTACTGAGTAACAAAAATAACCATGCACCTAGGAGTCAGAAAGAGTTTCACTGGGAAAGGTTTCACCTCATCAATGGAAAGTAAAGCGTGTGCAAAAGTCTGAACATTCATGCACATGAGCTTCCACAGCTCCACTTCCCACAAAGTCTCTCCTCTTGCTAGGTCTCATATTCATCTCGTAGTAAAAAAGTGGGGGAAAAAGTAAGGGACAGTTTGACCTTTCATTATTTCAGGTCCCTGAGATGAGTGGGAGGAGGCACAGAATCACTCGCAGAATTGCCAAAATATCCAGGCAAAGGCTTGGACCTTATGAGCTATTGCCCCTACAAGCAGGATTCCCACAGATACCCTAAAAACAATGTCATGTACAAATGCTGGGCAGCTACTGCATTGTCCACTCAGTGTGGCTTCAGAATGAACTCGTTCTGCCATTCATATTGAAATGCAATTAAGAAAAACTAATGTCATGCACACATACCAGACGCTGTATTTGATTTAAAATGCTCAATTTAAAGGCTCAGAAAATCATAAAAATAAGCCAGCATAAATCTGGTGGGCTCTTTTTCCAAAACAGTGAAAAAGATTCAACTTAATCTCCATCGCACTTCTAGAAATATTTACTAATTAATCAAATCATCTTCAAGGTGATTTCAAAACCCTGAAAACTCATGCTTACCTTCGTTTTAATTTAGAAACTAAAGTATTAAGTAACTGAATCACATAGCACATAAAAATGGTCAATGCCACAATGAAGTTGTTATTTAACCAATAATTAACAGAGAATAAAAGCAATTTATTTTGCTTCGGATGCAGTTACTGGTTTCTCCTAGAACTGATTTCCATAAGGTTGCTTTATCCTGGGTACCCACATAAATATGAAATTCTGAGATTTCCTCAGGTCTTTAATTTGATTTTTAATAAACCTAACCAAATCAGACAGTTTAAAACCTAAACCAAAACACAAACAGTTTTGTGGCTGACTATTTCTGATTACTACAATGGTAGCTATACCCTGGGAAAAAGACCTGTAGGTTTTCATCAAGGAAGTAATTTTCAAAATTGAAGTTAGACATAACTGTAGGTATAAATATTAACCTCTATAAAGCTACTTTTTTATTAATTTGTTTTCTTTGAACTATATAGTTGTCATTACTTACATCAATCTGAATTACTATAAATATCTCAATATATATGAACAGGCCCAAGTACAGACCCTGTAATTTCTCATTTCCCATAACTCTGTTATCTGATCTGAACTCTGATCTGTTCTTTTCTTTTAGTATTTTGATTATTTGTTTGGAAAATCAGTATACCAACCATCATTACATCCTTACTTTGGAGAAGCAAATAAATTTTTCCCAGGCACTCGAGCAAATGTTTAAAATTCAGAACTACTGACTGGAGAAGATAGTATTAAAATCAAGGAAGAAAAATAAAAAAGAAAAAAAAAACCCAAACATACAGTAAATACACCCATAACTAGCTGAACTCTGTAATAGATCAGCCCATATTCAATTCAGCCTTGCTTAATAATGCACAATAGTGGTCACGCAGTCTTCAAATTCATACTACTTTTTGAGTTTAGAAACCACGACAGAAGGAGCTTAACACACATATCACATACAGTTTATTCACAACGGAAGCCTGCTGCATATGAGTGACGTGGAAAAAAAAATCTTATTCTCAAATTCACTAGAGATGCTTAATTTAAAAAAAAAAAAAAAAAAAGTGGCATTTATTCCTCCCTGTGCACTCAACATTTTTCCTCATGTGGATCAGAAAGTTCAGAACTCAGATGTCAGTGGATCCCGTGCTTGGGTGTAGAGCTATCCCCATCCACCAGCAGAGTCTAAACACCTAAGCTCAGACTACAAGTCCCATTTTGAGGACAAACACCTAAAAATACTTTGATTTGAAGGCAGGCAAACTTTAAGTAAAATACTGACATCATAAACAGCGACATTGTTTCTCCTAATTGCGTTATGGGTAAGATTATGTCCTTTAGAGGGAAATTTGTTCCACTGAGCATTTGAGAATTACTTGTGGTCTGTGGGGGTCTAGATTTGCCTGCCTTCAAATAAATCCAAAATAACAGCTAAACAAAAAAATTAATACAAAAATCTCATATATGTGTCTAAGCCCAGATATTTCAAACGACATTTAGCTTTTAATTTTAATAAATTGATTGATTCCCGTAGTTTGACATGATTTATCGCACTCAGACTTGACAGCAGAAGCATCATATTGAGGTACCATCTGGGATGGGTAAAACAATACATGCCAAAACAGAAGAGAACGAAAAACAGGGTTAGGAAAAGGCAGCAGAAAAATAAGGATAAGGCAAAATGAAGGCAAAAGGTATCCCAAAATACTGGATAACCCTATCAGAGTAAAACAACTTTAGGCCTCTATTCTCAACTCAAAACAGGACTAGCTTCCTACGCTATCACTAAGCAGTGTCTCTCTCATTTAGGAGCAATAATCCACCTCAAATTGGGCTGAGTAGCGTAAGTACTTGACCAGGCAAGTAACACACTGGAAGCAATCCTCTCCTTGTGCCCTGAACCATCTAGGAGAGTACACCCCACCCACCCCCATATTCCAGCATGGAATCCTCACCAACCAACATTCTTGTTGCAAGTTCTTCAAATCCTTCCTTAACTTAGGTTATAGCAACAAGTGTCCATGTCTCTCAGCCTCAGTATGGCTGCTTTGTTTTCTTAATGAAAACCCTGAGTTTTTCTTAATTGTAGCAGCAAAAAACTAGTCTCCTAACCTTGAAGATATATACACCTCTTCCCTAGGAATGAAGGGAACAGAACTTTTTGCCTCATGGAAACAGCCAGTTCTTCCCAGAGTTCAGCAGCTGGGTGCATCCTTTAAAGTCACTGTGTCAAAGGCACCTTAGAGTTCAGGGTCACGATGTGTATCTTAAATTTTTCTGCTCTGTGGCGATGGAACGTGAGGCTGCTCCACCATTTTTCTATTACTCAAGGTTTAAATGTTGGTCTTCCTAATTTCATGGGTTTTTTTTTTAATTTCAACAACCAATTGCAGGGGATACTACAGACCAAACAATGCCCTAATACCAGGTACTGATGACCACTAACACACAGAGGTAAGCTGAACTCATCTCCTCTCTGTAGCATTACCCAAAAGCATCTATGCCCTATCCCACCTAACCTTGCAGTTGAACGGATCTCTGCATTACTGGAAAAGACAATTCCCCCTGCAGCTGAAAAAAATGTGTCTTCAAGCTTGCTCTTTGAATATGCATGGCATACAAACTGCGGTTGGAACTATAATTAGTTGTTACTGGCCAGAACACACAATGAACTTCCATATTAGGGTCTGTAAGCAAAAATCAATAAGCATGTTTGCAGACAGTGTATTACAGATATCATGTCTTCCAGAGCATACTGCATATCCCGTTTCTTTTCTAAATTGCTCAGCACTGCAGCATCCAGTTGCCAAAGAGCTGGTACCCTCCAGCAGCAACTGCTTGTGGCAAATTCTCCACCTGGGCGAGACAATATAAGAATTAAGACAATCTGCTTTCAGTCTCTATATTAGTTTTTCTGCTCTCATTTTCTACAATTTCCTAACATTTCTGAACTTTATCAGAACAGAGGCGACACTGAAAGAGGCTGATTGTCAAAGATAGCTTGTGTCCCTCCATAAATATCACCCTGTTGTCACAGGATGCTGCTTGAGTCCAGAATTAGCTGAAGTACACCAGGGTTCTATACAGTCCAGAGATTTGGAAAGCAGCAGCCCGATTTATTTTCAAACAGATTCTACTTGGTGATTACTCTTGTGTAACTGTAATAATTTATCATTTTAGTGAAAACGGGAATGAGCGTCACCTTCTGAGGAAAAGACATTTCCACAATTACCTTTCATGCTTGTAATTCAGCATGGCTGACCACCATGAATAATACCAGGGAAAATTATCAGACAGGGTGAAATTATACCCCTACAAAATCCAAATCAGCCGTTTCAGGAGTATCAACTGCAAAATGTACACACATAATTTTTGATATCACCTCTATTTGTCACGAGAACAAATGCACTCATATTATATACTCAGGTGATCCAGGCTTCCCTTTTTTCTTACAAAACAAACAAACAAACAAACAAAAAAAAGCAACAAACAAACAAAAAACCCCCACAAATGTTTAATATCTAAAGAAAACAGAAGCTTTACTCCAGTGCAAGGGAAAAATTTTACTACCTATTTTGCTTCTTTACTGTGAAACCAGAACAGAAAATTACTGTAAACATACAAGAAATCCAGCCTAACAAGCAGAGGTAAGGAAAAAAAAAAAAAAGATAATAAAAAAAGCTAAGCATCTTGGCTAAATTGACTCAATTTTTATAGAACTACACTTGCACACGTGTTTTAGCACTGACACAAAGAACAACACATACAGCAAATAAATGAAGAATTACATCTCTGCCTGGCTTTTTCGACTCTTCCTCTATCTCTGAAAATACTAACACATACAGATAAGCCAAAGCAGCAGCAAAGCCTTGCCAATTTGCCAGCATTCTTTTTCTACAGTTAGACTATTTTTAAATTTACGTGACAAACTTCACTGTACTGAAGGGTAGGAAATTACAAATTCTGGAGACTAAAACCTTCCAATTTTGTCAAAGCCAAGTGAAAACGAGTAAGAAGCAGAAATGAGCAGAAGAGGAGTAACATATCCAGTTGGCTGCCTCGCATGCCCTCTATTTGGTTTTTTAGTGGGGGTCTGCATATGAATTTAGAACATCACACACAGGAAAAAACCCTTAAACAATGAGCTGATGTATATAACCACACCTCTGCAGATGAAAAAATTCCACACATGGAAAGAAAATTCAGAATGCAGAGTCAATTAGTACTTGGCCAAATATGACCTAAATGGTTTTAGAACAGTAGCCATCCTCTGATTAATATATAGGTGAATCAAAGAGCACCAGCTGTTTCAATAGGAAATTTTTTTCAGCAGAAATGAAACACTGTCTGCTGGTAATTGATTTCTGCATAAATATGTTATAAAGGGAAGGTCAGGATTTGTGTGATCTAACATGTTTTATCTAGCTTTTGGGATCTAGCATGCTTTACCTAGCTTTCAGCTGCATGTAAAAGTAAAGGTAAAGATTAGATGTGTGAAATTATGCACTGCTAGCTGAATTCATCCTTTTCTGGCTTCAATAAAGTTGTACGTTTGGTCAGAAACTATTGTTATGCAGGCAGAAAACAAGATAATGAAAATACTAATGGGATCACAGAAAAAGAACTGGAATACACTAGCCTCCAAGTCCATCTATACATGCTACAAAGGACTAGCTCTGTCTTCACAAATACTTTTAGCTCTTCTTTAAATTTCCAATACTATAATTTAATTATTCATGCACTTACTGTATAATCAAATCCAACAATCTGCCACCAGAAGGGTATCAACAAGAGGAAGAGGTACTTGATAACGGTGGCACTGTGACATGCAGATGTACCGCCCTTTGCCTTTTCTTAATCTTTTTTTTTTTTTAAACTCTGCTCTCAGCACCAATTTAGACAAAAGGTAACAGTCCAAATACCTCTGCACATTTTGCTAATCCCTAGCATCAAAACAGAGGTTTGCACCAGCTCTATTATTTTTTGGTCACTCTGTAATTTGGTCACCTCAGTCTTCTTTGGAAAAGTGTTGTAAGCGCAAGTTGTTCCCTTCGCTTCCAACCTTTTGAGGAACTTGGAACAGCATCAAAAGTAACATAACTTACATGCGTTGCTTATCCATTGTGTGTCTTAGACACAAATGTGAAGGGCCTAAGCAGAAACAATATTTTGGTGGGTGATGCTACCTTCACATCAGAAGGGAGAAAAGTACCTGTAAAAGGGAGGAACACTCTCTATTCTCTTCACCCTTAAATAGATACCAGGCACAGGAAAACCCAAGGGAGTTTTTTTCATTTGTTTTCTCAATTTTTCCTTGCTTAGACACTCAAATAGAATGCGAAATCCCAGTGCTCTTGGCGTTTCAATATTGCCAATCTATGATTGTCATCAGTTAAGGACATCCTTAGCTGAGATCCCTTATGCCTTCAAGTGTGATATCAGAGAAAGTATTTCTTGCATTTCCTTTTCAGTACAGTTGCTTCACCCCAAAATAAAATGATGATTCATCAGGTTTCCTTCATGCATTTCACAAATCAGACATCTGTTACACAAACAGTGACTGTAAGTAACATACAACATAGAAAATAAATGGATTGAAATACAATGAATGAAAGTTTTAGAGAAAGAATTAAACGGTCTTATAAGGATTCTATTTATTTAGTGACTCAAAAAACTTGAGGTTAAAAGATAAAAGCTTCATTACCTTTATCTCTGAATTTGTTGAGTATAACTACAAGTGCTCAATATCAGCATAAATAAAGATGTGATGCTACATAACTACTTACAACTTTTCATTTTGTTCATAGCAAAGGAAACTCGAGACCACTGACCCAAAAATTAACTGCAAGGAGAGTCCAAGTGATTTGTGCCTCCATTTTTTATAGACTTGGCCAAGTACCACCTCAACCAAAAGACAAACTAAGGTTATGAAGACTTCTCACAAAAGATATAATAAGATCTGTTTATAACAATAGCAAGCAATTGTTATTTTCAAAATGGAATTACAACCCTGCTGAGGATTTGATTTATTTAAAAAATTAAAAATCAAACGGTGTTAATAATTATATTCGGTATTAAAATTCAGGCAAAATTTAAAAAAGCATTTCAGGTTGTACATATGAATTTTTTTAAAACCTCAATCATGGAATCAAATTTCCTCTTTGTTTCACAAAGGTACACACAAAATATATACTCAAAGAATAGTCCATTTTTCCTAACTCATTATTTAGCCTACCATGTAGCCATTAATGACTCATATAAAAGTAAACTATCGTGTGTAACATGTATTTCAGACACTCTTGACACACGTAAACAATAGCAAGAATACTCTTAGATAAAATTCGTTCTCCGAAGTAGGTCCTTTTCCAGAAAATTCATAATTCCATCTTGCCTTTAATTATTTGAATGCCTTGTTAATAAACGTGCATATAAAAACACAAAGACACGAACATATCTATAAACCAAAATCCTCAAGATTTCAGAATTTAAAGTTGAATAACACATAAAAATGAAACAATTATCTCCTTAGCCTGCATAAATAATTTAATCTGAATACTGCAGCAAAAATAGGCTAAAATTGCCTTTAAAAATGGACTTTGAGGTATGTGTTGTTCTAACAGAAAGATATCCAGGTTCTGAATGAGAATAAAACCTGTGGAGAACTATGCAAAGACAGAAGCAGGTGGAATAGGCTCATATTCAACCTTCTGGGTATTTCAAATAGCAAATAGACTTCATAGATGGAACATTTACATGACAAAGGCAAACTCAAGCACTTGCCCTGTAAATGCCTTAACAACCTGAGTTTATGAAGAAGTTCACCTCATGGAAGAAGAAAAGATGCACACTTTCTATGAGGTTTAGGAAAGGATTATGCAGGCTGGCTTATTGTTTATGGCAACTGGGCATAAAGACTTTTATAACCCAGCATGTATTAGCTTTTCACTCTTTACAGACACATCAGCAAACCTTTCATGTAGGTAAACACAAATAAATGTTTGAATTTAGAAGCTCTCTTTTCAAAAAATTTAGAAAAAAGAAAAGGTGAGGACAGACACTTGTGACAGACATCCACCACATAATGTCAAAGCCCCACTATTAATGCTGACCTTTCCTAGTTTTCATGGTTTTTAAAGTACATTTTTGAAAATAAATTTATTAATTTAAAAACTACCATTTTGATTTCTGCTTTTATATTTTAAGAAATAGTTTTCAGGAAATCTAGCATTCATCTTGGCCAATGCTTTTATGGATCATTCTACAGTTACTTGAGGTGAGCAATAACAAAGCGAAACTCACAAAACAAATCCATGCAGAGTCAGGCCTTCTCTGTCTGTGAGCCTACGATTGCTGCAGAGAGAATGATAAAAGATTTGCCCTTCTACAACCCCAGCCCAATGAGTGCTTCTTCCCTAATCCATAATCATTATGCATGCATTGTTCCAACAGGCAGCTTTGAACAATTTGACTCTTAGGCTTCTCCGTCAAGAGCTTAAAAGGCTTTCACTTGCTCTATTCTTCTTTATTCTGCTACACAAAGAAAACTGCTGAGACACATCAAATACTGGTTTGCTAAAGATATTATCATATGAAACTTGCTTACTCAAACAACATGCTCTTCCTATAAAGTACAGAGCACAGAACCATGACATGTGGGATGACAACTTTGATGTACCCACAATGGGCGACGATGTCTCAGTGCACAGCCCCAGCTCATGTTTAAACGCACATCCTGTCTGATGCACTCTGGAAGCACTCTAACCCCACTTTTACAAGGGATTAACTTCCACTAAACTGGTGGAAACAGGACCCTTTTAATACATGTTCTGCATTTCTTTTGTGATAACTTGAATTTCAAATGGATGTCTGGTTTTGGTTTGGGTTTTTGTTTTGGTTTTTTTTTTTCCAAGGAAGATTATCTTGTGTTTCCAAACCATTTTGCAGGCATACACTTGTAAAAGACAGGACATACACATATTTTGGCCCAAACAAATTTTTACAAAAGTTTGCAAACAAGAAGTCATTATTTAATTTATTCCTTTTTAGAAAGCTTCCCTATTACAAAACAATATCTGGTAATCTTGAAAAGTCTGATAATACTCCAAAAGAACACTCTATTTATAAAACGTCTATATCTCCAAAAAAACATAGACATTTGTAAGCAAAATATTTTCAAATATGCTTTTGCTATAAATATGAGATTATTACTCTTGCAGTTTATTACATGTAACACGAAGCCTATTGTCTTCACAGTGGCAGTGTGTGCACAAACTAACATATTGCGACAGATACTTAGGCATGACAGATGAGGAAAAGAGTTTGGACAAAAATAACGGAAGTGCATCAATGGTCAAAAATTAGTTTGAGGCATTCCCTCTGTTTTCCAGACAGAAAAGTACAATAAGAAAGATTCAACTGATAAATCAGTTATTAAAAAAAAATAAAAAATCAAAGTGTCAATGCAAAGGAAATAAACAGTTATAAAAGTCTAATTGAAAACTGTAGAAAAAGAGGATGTAATTGTTCCAATTTGCTTCCATGCTGGAAGTATTTGCTGTGAAAGAGAAAAAGTCAGTAATTTTTCTTCTGCTTCCCACACACAATAGCAAAACTAGAGCTTGAGCAATTTTCTAAGATAATTAAACAACAGGTATATAGATTGTCTTGTTTCTAGCCTTTTTTGTCTTGTTATTGAGCTATGCTGAAAGCTTCTCATAGCTAGCACATCACTGTGTGCCTTTTCTTCCAGATGTGAAAACATGGTTTATCAGCTTGTGAAACATCAGCATGTTTTTACAAATGCTGGCTCATGCAAAAAAGAAAAAAAAAATCAAAGCAAGCTACATAAATAGAAGAATTAAATGAGATTTTTTTACATTATTATTATGACAAAAACTGTGTGAAGAAAAAGAAATGCTAAAAGAAATTTTTTTCTGTCCACACATGAAATGTCAAAGTGCTCAGTCCCCTGGCAAACAAATGCTAACACATACAGTATCAACAAGTTAAACCACAACAAGCTTTATTTCTCCCCTGAAATTCCATCATTCCCTTTTGCAAGGATTTCATATATCCTTTTTCTCTGCTTCCCACTTTTATTACTGTCTCTTTCAACCATAATACCAGATTACAAGATAAGACCTGAATGTGTTGTTTAGTTAGTTTAGGAATCCTAAACAATTCACCTTACAAATTAAAACAAAGGCTTCAGTCACCTCACAGCTTATTTGGAGCTGCCAAAACTGGCACATCCAAGGAAACACAGCTTTTGGATAATGGCTGTCCTGGGCCACTCTAACAGAACTAAGCAAAGTAGAGGGAAAGAAGAGGAAGAGAAGGTCTGGGAAGGAAAAATATGAAGGAGTGATAACGATAGGCTTGAAAACAAGGGGGAAAAATGAATACTAGGTGTAGAGATAGTAAAGACATGTTGGTGAAAGGAAAAAAAAAACACTTTTGATTTAAAAACACAAATTATCTTAAGATTTGTTGAAGAATGTTAGAAGATATGGAGGCAAACCAGTGGTGCTACAACACTGAAGGCAAAATAAGAAACTTTACCAAAAGTCAACTTGAGAAGACTGTTTAAAGGCTTCCTAACATGCATAACACTGAAATCCAGTAACCTACTATAACATCAACAGTATGATTTCTGTGCTCAGTTTGTATTTTTTTGCTGATTGGGGTGAGAAAGGGTCTGGTTGAATCAGACAGCAAAATTATAAACCCCTGTAATCTACAGATTTCTCCCTCATTAGCGAATTCAGCCTACATGTCCTAACAGAGGAAAGCCATGAACTTCAATCTATGAATTAGCAGCATAAACTACAACAGCACCATCAGAAATCTCTGATGCGTCTCAACAAGAATCTTTAGGACTTAAATTATTTCCCAGGATATTGAATATGGCACAGAAGGTGAAAGTAGACAGCCCAAATTCTGTGTAGTAAAAGTGCTTAGTGTGTCACAGCCTTGAACACCAGCAACAAAAATGAGTATTTATTAATATTGCAATTTTGATTGAATATAAGATAACATCAGATCTTGTTTCTAGTAGTTTAGGAAGGCAAATAAAGTCTGCAAGCCTATTTAAAGCATGTTGTTTTACAAATTGCAAGTCCAGCCTTACCTGAATGCATATTACTTTTCTGTATTCAGCTGTATAGTATTACTTCATGAATTAATAGGGACAGTACTGAATCTAAAGGTAGTTAATTTTTAATTAATTAAATTAATTAATGAAGACTATGAAAATCCACTCTAACAAAATCGCAGCAGACTAAGGCAACATCAGATCTGTATGGCCTGTGACAAAGGCTAATCTGGAATTAAAAGGGATAATATGACTTATATAATAAGGGGCCAGAAAAAGGACAAAAACAGATGCATATTTATATGGAGCTATGAAGCTTATGAATATCTTGATTATCTGCTTTAAAACATCTGGTTACGCACATCTTGCAGAGGAACTAAGGAAACAGAAATAAAACATACCTGTATTAGAGAGAGATCCTCAAGGTTCAGTCTGAAGAGGTAGTTTCTGGGGTTAAAAAAACAGCAGATAAAAATGAATTGTTACTAATTTTTCAGTAAAAAAACTCAAATGTAACCACTGTTTAAATAAAAACATGATTAATGAATATAAATGCAGATAAAAATTTAAAAGGCAGGTATTCAGGACATCAAATACTTTCAGAGGCTGTCTTAATATACAGCCATCTGGGCTAAGGACTAAGCTAATTTCTAAAACAGTTTTTCAGTCTGAAGGACTGGCTGAACATGAATAGAGTAGATATTTATACTGCATGCATGCACACCTGATTCATTGCTCCAGTCTTCCTTTAGAATGAATGGGAAGGAATACTCAGTGCTTTGGCAGATTCATGTCACCAGTGTTGGATGTCCACATCAGAATATGTGGACAGGCAGATCAAAGCCCTGTATTTCTCCCCACAAAGATGGGAACCTCATGCAATTAGCTCAGCCACATATATGTAAAGTTTGAAGCAAAGGATCCCAGTATGACAGCGAATCTGTACAAGCCACGGAGTTTTCACAATTTTGAGCAAAGTCTTGCCATATGTGGTCTAATGGCTTTGAAGCCTGAGAATTTTTTCCCACAGACAGCAGGAGCTACATAAATGAACCAAGCACAGTTTTCAAAAGCCTGGGCATTTATTGCAAAAATATTTCTCACCCCGCTTTTTCTCTACAGCAGCATCACTGCACCTACAGAACTTGGGGGGAGTCCAGGCAAACCACAACCCAGACATATTCCCCCTGCACCATTGTTTTCTTTCTTTCCTAGTTCTTATTACACCTCTTTTTCTTCTTTTCATTATTCTTTTTTTTTTTTATTGCATCTTCATAGCAACAATACTCTTCAGTCCTCTTCTGCCTATTTTTTTACCTCATGTAAAGCAATTCTGATTTTCCAATGCCACTACAGAGTGATTATGTTTTAGAGACGAAAATAAAAAGGACTTTTTTTAAAGTAATAGTATAAATTACTTCATTTTTAATTTATTCATAACAAATCTGTAACATCAATTTATAAGATTTTAAAAGTATCAAAGTAACAAAAAACCCCCAGATGATAAAGAGATGAGTAAATTTAAACTTTTACTTTAAATATTTGCAATTTTCAGAAATTATCTTCAATATTCCATCTATGCGATTGATAGACATGCAATCAAAATTAAAATTAGGCCACAATTTTTGACATAATAATTCTAATTCTTTCCAAAGAGGCATGGGATATTGTTAACGGGAACAGATGGTCAGGACCAGTAGTTTACATCTCTATTAATTTTTTTTAAATGAGACAGCAGGAAAGGGGAGAAGAACAAAACCAATTTGTGTCTAACTCAGAAACACAACCACAATGGCCATCATGGCTATCTTTATTTATGAGCTCTGAGAAACAGCTATGAGTATTTACTTATTGACTCTGGTACATATATGGTCTACTTAAATTATGGCTGTATAGGAACCATGTCACCAGTCTTTCTTAGGAGTATTGCTAAAGGGAGTTACTCAAAATGCAGGAGGCGGATTATTAAGGGCAAGAATCCATGTGAAAGTAAAATAAAGACAGAATATTCACTATTAGACAGGTAAATCACCACAAAGAAATAACTAAAATATTTGGGTTTGAGTTATGAAGAGACCTGAAGTGGATAAACAAAGAAAACAGTACTTTGCAGAACAATGTGTACACAAAGCTTCACCAACAAGTTACATGCAAGTGGACTTGAAAGACTTTCACCAAAACACCAGGAAGCAATGCATTATAGTCTTTCTAACACTTCTACACTCCCTCTGTAAGGACAAAATATACCTTCACTTCTGCAGAATGCCTTGCCCAGAAGTGTTCAGCAGGGAGCATAAATACTTGGTCTGCTCCTCATCTCAGTGCATTTACACTTCCATCACCCATCACCGCACCTCTTTCACTCTAATATCAAAGAAACCGACTTCACTGCTGTTGCAAAGCAGCTCTTTTTCCTCCAGAGAAACTGAACTGCATCCTCAGCTGGTATAAACTGCTTTCTTAACTCAGTGGTATCAGACTCACAGGAATGGGCACATAAATGCCCCCTCTCACGCCACAAATAAATGCAGTCTCTGTTGCAGAATACGTGAGCAGACAGTCTGGTCTCACACGTTTAGTTTTCGGGTCAGTACTTAATACAGATGTCAACCCTATGTGTACTTCATCTTCAGATATCTGTTGAAATTTTATGCCTGATGAGGCCTTTTTAGGACAGATTGTCAAATTAATAATGTCTTTTATCATCTTCCATTCTGACATAATTTCAGCCTATTAAAAAGTAAGCTATTGTTCCAAATTGTAAAGATTCTAAACTAATAAATGCACAAACACAGTACCAGCTGGAAGAAAAACAGAAACCCAACATTTTTCTTCTTTTTCTTCCTAGAAAATGAGATTTTTATCCTATTCAATAGAGCACAACACTTCTACACATTAATATATTCAGTGTGAAATTAGAAAAATTGACCCTATAAGTGTTAGGGAGACTAAAATGTCTATATTCATGTGAATGATCAGGAGGCAGAGCTAATTATTGTACATTTTTCAATTTCCTGTGGCTGCCAATAACCAATTAAAATATTTTTAGCTTTATAAAGCCAGCAGAAAGAAAATTGAACAAGAAAAGCAACGAGCAAGAGACAGTAAAAACACCTTAGCAATATGAACTGGGCAAATGGACAGCACAGATTGACTGTGACTACATAAATAATGCTGGGCTAAGTGGCAGACTAGCACTCAGGGAGCAATCAGAGCTATTCCTACCTAGATGTGGCCACTTTAGTAAAACTTGCAGGACTACATTTAGCTTTACAAATTCAACAGATTAACATTCTACTGCATGCATCACTAGCATGTGAGAACTTGTTCAGAAAGCACATATATGAGAAAAAAAATCTAAAAGAAAATTAAAGAAATGAGCATGACAGTAAAAAAACACATAGGAAATGTAGTATTAATAAAACTGGCAGTCCAAAGAAAAAGTCAATGCCAATTTTCATGACATGTGCAGAGCCATTATGCTCCTCATGAGATAGGTGACAACATTTTTTCAAAGTGTTATTGGGACTATGCCCTGGGCTGCCGTTTTTCAACCTCTGTTCAGCTTTATTCCAGTGTATTTATGCTCTGAAGGCAACAAAGGATGAGAAATAAAAATGAAATTGCATTTCTGAAGCACAGATACGACCTCTTAGCACACAGCCCTGCCTCTTTTCCAAGTATGGTGGCAATAAGCAAGACAAATACAACTTTGCACGCTGGAACTGAACTGATTTGACACTGGCGGTAATTGGCAAATTTGTTTCCATTTGGTGCTTAATGAATGAGGAAAGCAAATATGTTACATAAATCTGCAAACAGAAGGACACTTAATGAGAAGAAAACACAACTAACACTGAGATAAAGCAGCATCCTTTACTCCTTCAGAGACCCAGCAGGCAGTGAGCATTTTGCTTTCCATTCACAGCACTGAACAGCTCTTCTAGCTCAGCTGTTATAATTAAAACCCGTTAGTCAAGAGCCTGCTCAAACCCAAGGGCAAAGACTTCTACTGGTACCAGTGGGAACTGAACGAAAGCACACAAAAAGCAAGCTCCAGCCACCTCCTTCACAACAATATATTCCAATCTACTGCAGTGTATACATTCAGTATGACTACAGCTAAAAGCATTAAACCAATCGTCTGTATGTTCCTGAACAAGTCCAAGCCAAAAAACAACAGAAAACGCATAAAGATTCAAAAGTATATCATGTTAGTAATGGTTGTTAAATCCAGCATTTTACCCTTTTCTTTGTGAAACTGCAAGCTATAAAAGCTGAATAGAACAACAGTAAATACTCTTGCGTTAGACACAGACATGAATTAGAATTGCATTAAGATGGCACACACAGTTCAGGAAAGCATGGATTCAAGACTAAGCCTTTTTAAAAAAGATGGCAAAATAAATATCATAAAATAGCAAAAAATCTCCACAACCCCCACAAGCAATAGAAAGCCTGAATCAATTAATAGGGATTGCAGCAAACTCAGACACTCAAGGTATGACCAGACACGCTGCCAAATCTCCTGGAAATAAACTAACAAAAGATTCCTTCCTGTTCACTTCTCTCAAGCAACTAATTCACATGAAATAAGAAAATTTTATTCAATTAACTGGGAGAAAAAAATAGTAAGACTGAAAATGTAAAGTATAAACTCTTCAAGAGTCGACTATTAAGCAAATATTCACAATTCCACAACTAAAAGCATAAAGTTCTGGGTGAAAGCCAATTCTAGTTTTTCAGTATAGTAAAGCCAGGAAGTGGAAAAAAAATTTAAAAAAAAAAAAGTTAAGAATAGGACAAAAGGAGATAATCACTATAAATAAAACTATTATGTAGAAAATTTATTTGGTTAAATCATGAATCTATAGGAAAAATATCTCAAAAAGCCAAGGATAATACATTGGAAACAAAAGAAACCTAATCAAAGTGGTCTAGTTAAACCATTTATGAAAATGGTCAAATTATACTAACACAAAGCAGAATGGCCAAAAGTAATATATTATCTTCATTCTGCATGAAATGGAAGCCTCAGCAAATGAGAATAATTAAATGAGAGGCTTACTGATAAATGTTAAATATGTGAAAAGAGCATATGCACAGAGATAAGTATTTCCAGACAAGTAGGTCATGTTGATCCATCCTAAAAATTATGAAGAAGTGATTTTTGTTGTTCTTGTTGCTCTTTTTAAATAATTTCTAAAATTACAGGTGTTCTGGAGGAATGAAGACTAACCACATTTTATTAAAATGCAAAATGGCAAAGGGAAGGCTCACGTAACCATAAGCTGACCAGTGAGAAAATGAGCTTGTCAAACGGAATAAGAAAAACACTTTGGAAGCCAATTATGATAGAATCCCATTAAAAATTAAATTAATCCACTCAAGGGTCCTGTAAAATCTGATTTCCTTCCCTGATCCTTTCTCCTCTGGATTAGTAAATCTTACTTTGCTTCCCTGTGGCCCCTCAAACAGCCTCAGCAATGCTGGAGATCCTAGAACATCACTCCTGCACAGACGTTCACCAACAGCCAGGCGTCACTTCCACGTATTTCTTGCCATGGGCTTCTCCAGAAAGAGCAGAAAGGTACCAGGGGCTCCTGCAGCTCTGGAGGTCACCCCGCTCCTGAAGTCATGCGATGTCATCTCAAACTTCCATTAACATCTTCCCCTGTTGGCCATGGCTTCTCACACCCAGCACTCAAGTTCCCCAGCTGGCGATGGCCTCACAATATTTGACACCTGTCTGCCTCCGACGCATGCAGGTCAAGGATGTTTCTGAATATTATGTTTTAGTCCAGATGAGTTTGTGAGGTTAATCAGCTATATATTTAGTAAGCTGTTGTTGGATACAACTTTATCCTGAAATATCAGCTCAATCAAAATGTTAATCCTGTATTTCATAACTGTGGCTAATAAAATCTTTAATACTTTTCTTATTGCTTCAACACATATATCAAAGTACACGCCCCTAGATTTTTTTGTTTTGACAGGAATTACATATACTTTCCAGCACTCACTCACATTAAGAGCCATGCAAATTCTATGTGATCTTGTTACTATTTCATTGTTCAATATACTAATCTTCTGTTTGTTTTCAAGATTATTTTGAAATCAAATTTAAACATTGCTGTTACATCTCCCCCAAAAAACCCCAGTATGGAAATGGGCTTAAAAACAGAAATTTTAGACAGTTCAAACTTGTTGTGGTCTCGTACTACAGTAATTAACTTGGGCATATAAAGTTTGCTTGAGTTGTTGGAGGTGGGGTGCAAGAAAGGTCGGGGGAGAAGGTAAAGAGTCTAAAGTATCCAAAGTTTGGATATTTTCTTTGTTTTTTTTTAATTAAGAAAATAGACTGCAATGACAAAAGGATCAAAAATTATGTAAGTGATCACAATAATGCTAAAGGTACTAAAAGGAAGGAGAATCTAAGCTCGATAGCCCAAATTATCAAGGCTAGCCTTGAATTTCCCTCCAGTGAGTGGAAAATGGTAACCCTCCAGTAGAGCAGTTTGTTTCCAAGAGCCCTTTCCCTCAGTGAAAGCTCGCTGTACGTAGAAAATTCAGAAACAGGATACATACCAATGTAACCTGAAATGAACAATTCTCTACATAAAATACACTCCTGCTCCCATCAAAGAGGTGACAGTCAGGTGCAGAGTATGCATCCCTGCACTGTTAAATTTTCTGGTTGTACACTAGGAAGGAAGACTGAGACCTACACACCTACTTGGCACCCAAGCAGCCCTCCCACAAGAGCAGTGCATCCTGTCCAGTTTATCTACAAGGGTGCTGTAACTAACTCATCCAAGGCACCAAAGCTTCAGAGGCACTGTGCATACATTAAGTCATGACTTCAATTAAATATGGATAACTTTAGAACACCACTTCTCTGATATAATTTCTAAAGATGGTTTAAACTGGAATTGCAGTGTTCTCTGCCAATTTTCTCTTTTATTCTTACCCTGAGTCAACTCCAGGGCTCCCGTGATGATGCACCATGTTAGCCACTCTAATTAAAATGCCAAGACATTAAATCAGCACAAGAAAAGCACAATTTCTGTTTAGTTAGTGATCTGACTAGTGTCACTCTGCAACCAGACTATTACCAGCATTGATGCAAAGGAGGAGGAAACTGCAGAGTGGAACCAGGCATGAGCAGGAGAGGTACAAAGCGTTTAAAAATAATCAGGAACCAGCGGGAGAAAGACCTCCATCTTTCTGCAGCAGTAGAATGATAATTTCTCAATAGATTCAGCATTAAGCCATACATTAGATTAGATTAGCCCAGTTCAATCAGTGGAAGGACAGACATTGATTACCCTGAGCCAAGTATTAAATGAGCAATGAAACCCAGATGGATGTTCAAAGAACACAGCACCAATTCCCTCTGCCTGTATATGTAGCCCTCAGAGCATCTCATTAACAAGAAGCTCTCAGATTCCCCTGCTGGGAGCAGCCAACAGCAAGAAGCAAACCTGTATAGTTATTTATTCCTTTATTAGAGATCCTTAAGCCACTGTTAATGATTCCTTTAATTTGCCTTTCTGTTATTATGGCAAGTAGTGGTAATGGTTCAAATTAACGTTCCCGAACACACATCTAATTAAGTGAGAAGGCATACTGTTACAGTCCTTCATCAGTGAGATAAGGAGTGACTGAGCCAATAAGCCACCTCAAAGCAAGTTATAATCCTAAAAAGCAAGTTTAATTAACTTGCGGGAGAACATACAGGAGAAAGCCACCACTATTAGGATACTCTACGAAAAAAAAAAAAAAAAAAAAAAAAAGGATATTCTAAANNAAAAAAAAAAAAAAAAGTAGGATATGTCTAAATATATATTAGCCAATTAAAAAGAAAGTTGAATAGCTTTGAGACCTGTTTCTGATAATAAGTACATCGTTTAAAAGTACAGCTTAGCTAGTCCAACTAGAATTTAAAAGAAAAAAAAAATCCACATTTTAGGAATGAACTCAATCCAGGCTGCTACCAGTTCAAAATTTCAAGCACAGGAGGCTTGGTAAAAGAGGATGACTTCATTTTCCCTTTAGAAATAGACATAAATCTTCTTGTATGGTTTGAATAAAACCATTAAGGAAAAAAAATAAAATTAAAAGTCACAAAAAAAGAAAAATAAAAAATTTGCCCTAAGCTACCAGGTTTGAAACATGCTTCTTGTCAACTCTCATTTTGCCAAAATGGCTGGAACGCTTTTAGCAATTTTTGATTTACCAAAACTAGAGCTGCTACATGTTTAAGTACATTGTCAGGAAATGAGGAGGAAAAAAAGGCAATGCACAATTTGCCTGGGCAATTCACAGACTGTTGTATCCTTCCCCTAATCTGGTTTTCTCGCTCTTCAACTGACCTTTCCAAAGAAACATATGGCAAAGCACTTTCACACAGCAAAGAAGGCAAGGTTGTTCTTGGAGAAATGCATGAATCTCTATGCTTACTGGTATTTCAAAATACAGAAATCACTATAATATTTTATTACATGCTAAATCAGTCCACCAAGTAACACACAGAGAAATATTTTGTCTGAATATTTTATTAGAATTTATCAGAATAAGATAAACAAGCAGTCTCTCATTTCCTTGATCTTACTGAGGAGCTAATGCCCTGAGAGTAATCCTTCACTGGTGTCACTTAATTATAAAAGTAAATTCTGCCCTGCCATATGGGTTGGCTTTTTCCTAAGAAAACAAATGAATTCCCAAGAAGGGTTCAGATTGCAATAGAACTCATTTATTTTTATCTGCCAGGTCACATACAATATTAAGAACAATGCCTGGGGCAAATTTTAAAGATACAGTTTCATGGGAGCATGGATTGCACGATTAATGCGAAGGTACATACGAGTGTTGGAGTGGTACCATTCACGGATTGCTGCTGACGGCGTAAGGAAACCGAAACAAGGCTACAAGACTCCATCTTAATCAACTCAATACCTATAAGAGAAATGGATGTTTTGCAGAACGAAAAAGAAATTACCAGCCAATGACAACCTTCTCACAAGGAGTCGAAGTCAACCTGCAGAAGCTGGGGGCGGGGATGGCAGGACACATACAATTGTAAG
Source organism: Melanocharis versteri (assembly GCA_013397845.1). Lineage (NCBI taxonomy): Eukaryota > Metazoa > Chordata > Aves > Passeriformes > Melanocharitidae > Melanocharis > Melanocharis versteri. The sequence continues at coordinate 452,984 of VZTG01000802.1, read as the reverse complement.
CAATCTATTTTTGCACAGCAACAGAATGCCTACAGACACCAGAAGACCAACTTTATTTCCCAAACTGGACAAGCAAGACTAATCTTAGCAATATACGACAAGTTCTTACCTTCCCAGTTATTGCCTGCTATGGCAAATACTATGGAATAAAGTCTCTTGCATATTTTTAGAGATCTCTATATCAAAATTATTTCTGTTCTTATTTTCTTTGCCTCAGCAAAATGTGACAGAACTCATTGTTTCTTGACTAAATTACCCATGGCCAGCTTAAACTATTTGGTTTCCTGTCAACACTGCTGTTCCATTTATACTGCTACGTCCTTCCCTGGATGTACCTGCTGATGGATTTGTGGGCAGGTGCTGTGCACATGCTCAGCCTTTGTTATCCTGCATTACAATTCCAACCCTCTTCTCACTCGCCTTTTAGAAGTCCTTCCTTACATTTTTAACTAATTTCAGTTAATCTTGTTCAAGCATATATAAACAGAATAATACACCTACCTACCACTATTTAAAGTCTCTCAAGAACCTTGTGCAAAGAGATCAAAATTTCTCTATCACTCCAGGAGACACCTTTTGGGGCATCATAGGATCATATCTATCTTTCCACATAGCTGCATGACATTGGCAACTCCCAGCAGGAATGTAGTCTGGATCCCAGTTGGGATCTTCGCTACCATTCTCAATAAGACAAATCGTAAATATCTTTAGAGGCTGTAGAACTTCAAAAATGAAAAAGAGTCACCTGCAGCAAATATCAATAATGGAAAGGGGATTTAAAAATTTCCAATAATGTCAAACTTTCACAATAGTATTTTGTTTGGTTTCTAAGACAGAGGAATTTGAGAAGACTTCATTAAACTCCATTAAGGTGGAAAAAATCAATTATGAACATAAGCTGAGCCAGAACACAGCTCCTGGCTGTGAAAATCATTCCTCTAGTTTAGAATACCACTGACCTACTAAAGCAGAATCCTGAAGGTGCAAAGATGGGGTGGGCTGACCCTGGCTGAAGACCAGGTACTCACCAAAACCGCTCTATCCCTCCCCTCCTCAACTGGGCAGGAAAAGAAAATATAACAAAAGGTTCATGAGTTGAGATAAAGGCAGGGAGAGATCACTCATTGATTACCTTCATGGGCAAAATGGAAACGACTTAAAGAAATTAACTATATTATTACCAATCAAGATCAGAGTAGGATAAGAGAAGTAAAAGAAACCTTAAAAACACCTTCTCCCCATTCCTCCCTCCTTCCCAGGCTTAACTTTATTCCTGACTCTTTACCTCCTCCCTGCCAGCGGCACGGGGAGACAGGGGAATGGGGGATATGGTCAGTCCATCAGATGTTGTTTCTGCCATTATTCCATCTCAGGAAGAGGAGTCCTTCCCCTGCTCCAGCATGGGGTCCCCTCCCATAGAAAACAGTCCTCCAGAGACTTTGCCAACATGAATCCTTCCCACAGTCTGCAGTTCTTCACGGTCTGCTCCAGAATGGATCCCTTCAATGGGGTGCATTCCCTCAGGAAGAGACTGCTGGCTCCCCCACGGGGTCACAAGTCCTGCCAGCAAACCTGGTCCAGTGTGGGCTCTTCTCTCCATGGAGCCACAGGTTCGCTCCAGGGCTCGCTCCAGGGCTCGCTTCCCACAGGGTCCCAGCCTCCCTTGGGCATCCCCCTGCTCCGGTGAGGGTCTCCTCCATGGGCTGCAGGTGGATCTCTGCATATCCATGGATCTCCATGGGCTGCAGGGAGACAGCTGCTTCACCATGGTCTGCATCTCGGGCTGCAGAGGAGTTTGAGCTCCAGCACTTGGAGCATCTTCTCCCCTTTCTTCTCCATTGACCTTGGTGTCTGCAAGGCTATTTCTCTCACATTTTTTCACTCCTTTCTTCTGTGGACATAATTATTTGTGCTCAGTAACTTTTCTACCTTTTTAAATATGTTATCGCAGAGGCATCACCACTGCTGATGGGCTCAGGCTTGACCTGCAGCACATCTGTCTTGGAGCCAGCTGGCATTGGCTCTGCTGGGCACAGGGGAAGCTCCCAGCAGCTTCTCACAGAAGCCCCCACTGCAACCCCCTTCCATTCCAGAGGCTTGCCATGCAAACCCAGTACACCTCTTCTTCTGTGGATGCTGGACAAGTAAATCATTATGCGAGTACTTCTCTTGGCAGCGTATAGAGTAATGTAAGTTTAGTTGTACCTTTGTCACATGCCCCATTGCACATTTTCTGTTTCTACCAGTGACTGGGTAGCAAAGAGAAGTCCATGCTAGAAGGCTACAAATTATCATTTTCACAACTGAACAGGAACTTTTCACTGCTCAGATCTTACTGAAATCACATTACACATGGTTATTCGTTTTTCTGTACTGAAGTGTTAGGACAAGACAATAATAAAAAAAGATGAAATATTTTAAGAGAAATAACTACATATCAAAAGATACTTCATCAGGAAGAACTAATTAACAGTGCATTCTCTTCACTGTCTTTACGAGAGCACAGTTGCTGCTTAAGACAGAAAACAAATTCTTCGAACGGCTCTTCGAATATGTGAATCCAGTGAGGATTCAAGATGTTCAAGAAAATTGTACTAAAATTTTTTCCACAGGCCCTAGCACGAATATGGTAATATTAATGCTCTGTTTAGATTGCTCTGGGTGAAAGGTAACAAAACCAGCACATTAAGGGGAAAAAAAGCATCAACATGACCAGTTGAGACCACGAAAAGCTGCAAAAACCATTCATGCAAATAAGGAGAAAACTCGACATGATATTCACAGTGAATGGATTCGTTCTACATGCAGCAGGGACTACACGCAGAAGGTGCATAATCAGTAAGATTATCAGCAAGATCAACACTTGCAGTTTTGGGACTACAGCACCCTGACAACTGGTTGCTAGTCTCTGAATCTAGGACCCCATGACATACAATGACTCGTGAGGCACAATGCTTAAAGAACAGAAAGCTGTGTAGTGAAAAGGACGTACTGATATCAATAATATATACAATTAGAGAAACCTGCTGGCAGGTTTAGTTATTCTAAAGTAAGATCTTCATGGCCAAATACAACAACACTGGAAAGGTTAAAATTTAGAATGGAAATGCAGAATAAGGAAAGGGAAAATCAATAACTTCTATGAACAAATAACAGCCAACTATACTGAACTCTGTAAAACAAAATAGCTGTTGTAATTTTAATAACCCTGAATATTTTTATTTTTTTCAAGAGATATAAAGCTCTGAAGCATCATTAACTTATAGGAAAAAGAAATCTTTTGATGTATGGGATCTTTTGCAAAAAGCAGAATTAACAGCTGACATTTTCTTGTAGTCACTGCTTATTCAACAAAATCATCCAAAGCTTATCCCATAGTGATTCAAAAGGCTTCATCAAAAGCACCGGTTTAAATGAGCTTATTTTTTTCTCAGATCTGGACCTCAGATTAACAGTATGGAGAATTAAAAAAGAGACGAAGGAGGGAAAAGTATTCTTTTTTTTTTTTTTTTAACAGCTATTGGGATATCTGTACAAAGTGCACTGATCCAACACACATTTCCATGGATCTGTAGAGATGCTCGGACAACTTATGGTGATAGTCCCTACAGAGTAGCACCCGCTGATAGCCTCACACCTCATTTCATTCGGCAACTGAAAATCAGCATGAAGGCACAGAATATCCCACTTCATGTGGGCCAAAGATATATAAATATACACACACACACACACATACCTATTTCCACATTCAGAAAGTTTTCCCCTGCAGATAAGCAACTTCCACTCGCTCATGGAAAAGAGTTTTCTTGCAGTGCATTTTATGACCCTACATTTTGAATCTCATTTTCAGCTAAGAAGCAAACTGGGGAACAGAAATATATTCCAATGCTAGACTTAACAGATAAGTGAAGTGACTAGAACTTTGTTAATTCAAAAGTAAAATATATTCAGAAGGCAGGTGTGAATAATAAGTTGAGATGGTTACATTTTTTTTGGCCAACCAAGATGTTTTACTAAACCTCATATGCTAAGAGAAAAAAAAAATGCTCAAAGACTGTCACTGCTTCAATGTTGACATCTAAGACAGTGTCAGTGTCGATCACAGAGTGATTGCAGAGTGCTCTCCTCCTGTGCAAACAGTGACTATCACCAACTTTACCACTAATTCTGCAGTCTTTAACAGATCACTCCTGGCGTTGCAGTAAATAACTATTAGAAACACCCCAACACAAAGAGCCATATCGTTTAGCCAAATTTGGGATCATCCTAAGCTTCATGCAATGGCAACTTTTGTAACATTGTCATAAGGCACCTGCTTGTTCTACTGTATGCACCCAAAGATTGTGTACTCCAGGACAGTCCCCTAAAAAATTAGAATAGCGTAAGGTATTATGAACCTTGATACCAGGCAGTCAGTCCATCTTTTAACTCTGGTCAGGGATAAGAGAAATAAACATACTTAACATTCAGTTTAATGCCTCTAGAAGGCAGGGGAATCCCACAAGAGCACACTGATGCCGGAATTTGGCTAAATATTGCTTATCAACAAAGAACAAAATCCAGTCTGGTGCAACACAAAAAAGAAAATAGATTTCTCACCTTGCTCCAGCAATAAGCTCTTTTTGTCCTGGGTCAAATGTTAACTGTGAGAAGTCCACAGCATCTTCTGCTTTGAACACGTGTAGCCAAGGGGCAATTTCTAAAAACAATCAAGAAATACAACTTTTACTATAAATGTTATAGGTGTAGTACATCAGGTAGCCACCATTAAATTTGCAGATATTTTGTGTGGGTCTGCAAGTTTTCTCCTAATGGTTGTCTAAGGAAATATAAGAGACTTTCACCACCATGCAATTTAATTTATAATACAGACCTGGAAAATATATAGGGCAGCCACCTGATACACACTTGAATCAAGTATCCACATTTTGTTCTGAATTGTTTTTCCTCCTTGGGTAAAGCAGAAAACACCACAGTATAACTGCAATTCACTGGCACGTACTCCGGCAAAGTTAGATTAAATTTCCATGAATCAAAAGCAGCTGAGGACTAGAGGGTTTTTTTAGTTAGCTATTTAGTTATTTATTTTCTTTACAAAAGAATCTGATTAAGTGAAAAACAATGAGGAAAACAAGAAAATTTGACTTTTCATCATTTTCACCAAAAAAAAAAAGGTTGAGAAATGAGGGATGAAAAAAGAAAAATGCTTGACATTCATTGAACTATTTTTTTTTCACCTTCCTTTCTCAGACCAATTTAGTGCTACATTAAGCAGGGCAGACAAGCATGTGAGTTGCTGAAAATCAGCAAGGGGCATTACTTGTATTCAGAATATAAACTTGTTCCTACTTTCAACCTTAAACACACATAAATAGTTGAAAATCAAATCCTTAAATATTTTCATTCCTAGTAGGTCTTTTTTTTTTCATTCATATTACTAACTGGACATACAACAGTTTGGCTAAATAAACACAGTAATTTTGGGAACAGAGCATGATTTTTTTTTTAATTTTACTTTTTTTTAAATAGACACACAGAATATATAAAATGGCTGTAACAGTAGAAATGGCTCTCTAAAAAAAGTCCAGTTGTACAAAAACCTCATCCTCTAGAATTCCACAATTCTCAGGACACTGATTGAAGCCTTTTTTTTTTTTTTTTAATGTAGTCACAAAGCAGTGGTCTGGAACTTATGTGAAAGGTGAAGAGGGCTATGTATGTTCAGCACAATGGGCTGTGGGACTGTCCATTTGAAAACTACAGATGTGGAACAGTCAGTTGAAAGACCAAAGGCAAGCCCATGGTCATGACCATTTAGAACATGGAGTCAAAACCAACCCCCCTGAGGGTGCTGAAGAAGTGCAATTTTTGATACTGGTACCATTAGCTGCAGCTCAGGTTAACAACATTCATTCTAAGGTCTCTTCTTTGCTCATGAGCATATTTTTGCTTTCGCAAATGTCTCAGTTGAAATAATCCATGTCTGGTGCCTGTTTCAGGATGATTTGTTCCTAATTTAAAGTTTTAGCACAAGTGGGCTATCCATTCCTAAGGAATGGGCCCAGGAGAAAAATGTTATTCTGTGTCAAAACGTGTTCAGCCATTGCAGACAACCATTAAATGCAGAGTGCAGAAGCTGCATCATCATATACTTTGGAAAAACAGATGGAACTGTGAAGTAGAATCACTTGGGTGTCAGAAAAGTAACTTCTGCATTTTTAATGTCAGCCTGTACGCATCTGGGCAATTTCAGGCTCGCAGTGCTAGTTTGTACATGTTCTGCAGTACGTGTAGCTAAATTCACTGTTGATTTCCATCTGCACTGGATGGGTGCTCAAACCTGGATTCAAACACTGGGGGGGAAAGGGGATGTGGCCACATATTAGATAACTGTGATTACAGCTGCCATCAGCTATTACCACAGATGCTGTGCAGAGAATCCAGAAGAATTCTGAGGAAGGAAAAACACTCATATACATTACAGGACTGTATAGCCTTATACATACTTACTTATCCATTTTTATTTTAAAAAATATACATAAAGGTATACAGGCAAGCATAAAAGACCTGTTTCTTAAATTTTTTGTACTTGATTTTGCAACCTTAACTTTTCAATCATGCATTTCATATGAAACAATCAACTGCAAAGTTCTAAAAAGTTAAGAAATTAGGTAGGACATGAAGATGAGGAAAACCAGAGGTAAATCATGAAGAATCTCACTTACTGGTGAAAGAAGGAAAAAAAAATCCAAACGAAAAAAAAGAGAACAAAACAAAAATAAAGCCAGACCCACTGTGGAAACATCAGTCTCTGAAAGAGAGACAAGGTAAGCAGCTGAGAATGGAATTACCTCAGCTCCATATCGGTAGGACAAGTGAGACCCTTGGTCTTCTGAAAGTCAGAAGAGGAAAGGAGTGGCTCCCCACAGCATGGGAGGCCAGGGACAGCTCAGTGCACAGAAGTATTGCAGTGTCAGAAGGCTACAGAGAAGACTGAGATTCAAAGACTCAGTTCTCTTCCACTCGTCCTGCTGTCTCAGCAAGACAATAAAGCTTCAAGGTACAGCAAGCAGGTGATTGAGACCACTTCCAGGTTTGGAGCAAGGCAGCAGGGGCCAGGGGCAAGGCAAGCCCAGGCTAGAGGACAAGAATGAGGACTTGCTAAGAAATCTCTCTGAAATCTGATCCCCCTCCAAAATATAAATTATTTTATCCTGTCTTTGTTGCATTCAGCAGTGCTCTTGCTTGAGGGAATAAGGTCAGGAAGAGCAAATGGCTGCTAGAGCTCTTCTTTTTTTCAGAGAACACTCTGAAACTGTATCTCTTGTGTGTCACAGTGGCAGCATGCATCCCACAGAAATAAGCATTTATGAGATGAAGCTACAACTTCATGACACTTTTGTAAGGGAAAATGAACAAAAAACAGTGCCTGCAAAAAAAAAAAAAAAAAATACAATCAAACCCCATGGACACTTCAAAAGTAAAAGCTTATGTAACTAATTAACAGAATAATTAAATTTCTTTTCACCAAAACAGGAAAATCTAGCTGAAAACCCATAGGTGAAACAAGACTTTTTAGTTTTGCTATGACTTATCTCCTTAGAGTCAAAAATCCATAATTAGCTATCAAAGGCCTATAAGTTATTTGTCTTCCAATTAAAACTATAATGGTAAAGTAGTAAGAAATAATAATTTAAATTTATTAATGGTTTTCATGCAGATGCAACTTGACAAGCTTTACACAATAACATAGCTGTACACTTTGTGTAGTATAACAGCACCATAAATAAATGTGTAAGGCAATTAAGCTGCCCTGCCAACCTAATAGTGTTGCTTGCTGGTCACAGGTGACAAACAGCAACATCCCCACCCTTTCCAATCCCAACCCTCCCCTTCCCAGCATTCCCCTCCCTTTCCTCTGCCCTCACTTCATGTGAATTACAGTAAAACGCCAAGCCCTTTGTTGACTTCTCTCTTCTTATTCCTGATACTGAAAACACTTACTGAAACACACCTTCAGCCCGTATTTGTTTTCCCTTTAAAACTACGTAGGCATGTTTGCCGTTCTGCAGACATTGGTCTAGGACTCAAAGCTGCCCAGGGAAAACTATCATGGTATACATACAGTCATGACAACAGCTGATTGTCACCACACACTGCATCCTTTCAGTACATTCAGGACATACTTACCCTTAGCAACAACAAACAAAAAAAATTTTCATTGCTATTATAGGACTGAAATCTGCAGGCCTCATAACTCAAAAACATTCCCAAAAGAAACACTTTCTCACGGAACTAAAAGATGGATGTCGGGAAAAAAAAAAAATCTTTCTGAGAAGGCTACAGCTCTCTTTCACACGCTGGGAATCGGATGCTATGGGTTTTCCTGGGGGGTTCAGGTTTTGGGGAGGAGGGTTAATAGCTTAGATTTAATATAAAACAAAGTTTGTCGTGGTTCATAAATCTACAGCAAAGCAAACACACTGAATTCCACTCAGCTCCTAGGAAAGGTCAAGGAAGTCTCCTAAAGAGGTTTAAAGAAAAAGGAGGTTAACAATCAAAACTGGGAAGGACATTAGATACTCATATTTTAAAAAAAATGAAGGACCAGAAATCTGTGTCTGTTTTACTTTAGTATCTGCCCAACAGGCCATGGCTTGTTTGGTTTACATTGTCTAAGGACTTGCCAAGGGTTGAGCTCTACAGTTCTTTGCAAATTAAATTGCAAAGTTCCCTCTAACCTAAGTTTCATTATTCAGCACTTCAAAGTAGAGCTACAGTAAACAGTAAAATAAATTGAGAAATTGCTTTCAAGGAATAGAATGGTATGTTTAGAACCAAATTCAGAAGTGAACTTTAATAATAATACAATTTGGCAAATAACAAAGTCAAAAGACAATAAAGACCTCCTGATTTCATTTAAAAATTAACATAGATATTAAAAGTTTCAGTAGTGTTTATGGTGCATGTATGTGACACCTCACGCCGTGGTCCTTTTTGAAAATAGTAAGCACAAAGTTAAATATATGCACAGCAGCACCTTCTTGAAGAAACTCTGTTAGCAAAATAACACCACCACCAACAACAATTACAATAATAATAATAATACCACAACAACAACAATAACACCATAGTTGAAAACTAGCAGATTTGCAATATTAACAGAAGTCTCTGGGTGGCATCAGTACGACAAATTCACTAATCTTATCGGAAGAAGATTAAAATATAGTTCTGCACGAGAAAGCTATTTTATAATTAAAGGCATCCAGTCTAAGGATGATACAATAATTCCATCTTCCTGAAGCTGTGCAATAATTTTAGCCTTAGATCTCTTCCTGTGATACTCGAGTTACACTACTATCCTCTTCAAAGGCAGCGAGACATGTCAGAAGTCTCCCCAGGGATGTGCCACGCTGACTCCGTTACATCACCCCCAGTGCCCTGGTGACAGTCCCAATAACCCCAGGGGAATCTATTAAGCAAGGTGTCAGGGCTGGCAAGAGGAGATCCACCTGTTCACTCATTCAGCATGTCCTGCCCGGGGATTTATTTGCAACATTTGTGCTTGAAGGACACAGTTAGGAGCACTTGTAAATGCTCTGCTGTGACGTTTCAGGACTCCACGGTCTCTAACTATCTTAAAACTAGAATTGAGAAAAACAAGATTTTCTTCAGCAACTTCTGCACATCATTGGTATCAATTCAGTGTGACTTATAAATCCTCATTTTAAAATTCCATTATATTATAAACATATCTGTGAATAATAAATTCACTCAGAACAACTTCAGGATAACAAGCATTGCTCCGTGTTGGGAAAATAGGCAAGAAAAATGGCATGACAGAGCCTGTTGCAGAATCTTTTATGATTCACTTTTGTCTATACTTTTTTTTTACACTCCCAATCACCAGTCTTTCCTACCTCTTTTACACTGTATTCTCTCCTCACTGAAATGTATTGAACACACCCTTGCTGGTAAGTCATTGACTCACTGCAGAAGAAAGGAAGAAAGGCGACACAGCTCCAGAGAAGGAAAGATATACATGCAAACACTATTCCACAGGTTCCAACAAAAAAGAGGACTCTATCAAGAAAGTTCAGGAAAAGAACAGCTGTATTACTTCTGAGACTAATCACAATTCACACGCCTGCTTATCAGAAAGGGGCTGAGGCCTAGTTTGTCAAAAATATAACTTCTTTTTCTAAAACTTATTCAAGGCATGTGTTGCTCAGCATTTGTGTGCAATGACTCCATGTTTGAAATAATTTTGATCAATTCGTTGAAAAGAAAATAGGTAAATACTGCAGATATGGTTAAAGAAAGCAGATATGGTTAAAAATATGTAACTGACAATATAAGGTATCATATACAGGTGTTTTTTTCCTCAGGTGATCTTCCAAAAACACAGCAGCAAACAAACTTCTGGATTAGGCACCAGGGCTTGTCTGGTTGTCATCGTAATGGAAAGAAACCTATGCTGCACCTGAACAAACTACTTTGTGCACTCCTCAGACTGCAGCACCACGAAGCTCCACCACAACTGTGGTGGTTCTATTTCTGGTACAAAGTGTTTAAACCCATACAAATTCAACTTATTCTTTATATACTTGCAAAGTCATGCTGTATTTTTACTTACTTTGAACCAAATTCCTACTCTAACCTTAGCTTAGCTCTGTTGCAAAACAGGCCAGAGCAGACTTTTCCCAATTGCTTTATTTCTGTTGGATGCATTAACCATAAAATCATTAAAAGTGCCATTTCTTTTGAGAAAGAAAATCAAAGATATGACAAAATAATCAGAAACCAAAAAAAAACCCTCATCAAACAACTATAATTCACACAACAAATATTTTTCGATTTCTCTTACAGAAAAGATACATTCTGTGGGTTACAATACTCCAGCAAAAGCACTATGGTAAACTATATTAATTTCAAAATCTAAGCACAAACATCTGCCCTGCTCTTCTTCCATAAGGCCCATGGTAGAAGCCAAGCACTTGGATGACAGCAGCTCACTGCAAAGCAGAGAAGGCCTGCCCGTTACAGGCTGCTTTTCCAAAACCTTTAATTCCAGACATATGCTTTCTATATGCAATGTTGTGTTGGTAGATCTGCTTCCAGGACCATATACCTCCTCAGCTTTATGACCCTGAGTGCTTATGCAGTCTGTTTATGCTTATTGCAGAACTGTATCCCCAAGGTGACTGCCTTGGCCACGCTGCGGAGATTTATTCCACAGGTCTGGAGAAAATCCCCCACGGAGATTCTGCAGCGTGCCCCTTGCCCAGGTTGTACATCCAGAGGTGCCAGGCACACCCAAGACAATTACAGCCCTGGGTCAATAGTCTGGGCATTCATTAACCCTTTCTACATCCTCCTATTGCTGTCCTCCTTTAGCATGCTTCGCAGGGGCAGACAAAATAATTAATAATGCATCCCACAATAGTAGAGATTAAACGTAGGACAAACACTTCATTTTGGTTCCAGAGTTCAAATTTTAATAGAAGGAGAAAGAAAATACCCAAGTAACGCGACATTAAGTACTAGGCACATATATGCACCACCAGGATGGATTAGAAGGCACCAGGGAGGTGCTTTTTCTGTAATTTTTCATACACAAGAAGGACAAACTGCTGCATTGAGAACCTTAGTCAAATAAACAAACAAGGAGCAAATGAGTCTACCACTTAAACCTCACAGAAAGAGACTGATGTTTTCTAGAAGAAAAACTACAAATAGAAAAGATAATCCTAGCTCAATGCTCCAGCAAAATTCCTGGTCCACTTGTTACTAGAACATAGTTGGCATGTCCACTTTTTCTTAGATAAGGTATAAATATCCATATGTCAGGCCAAAGGAGGGCCATGGATGTAATGGATATAATGGTCTGTGCTACCAGAAGGCTCTAACAATCTAAATGGAGGACACCAGAAGCAGGCTGAACACAACATATGAAGAGAAGAGCAGTAGTTGAGCAAAAAAAGACAGCATCACCCAACACCATTTAATGCTTTTCTGTAAAATGAAAGGATTAGGACAGATGGATCTGTTACAGCACTCAGTATTGAACTTTAATGAAAAAAGATATTGCGCTTGCAATACAGACTCATTTATACCAGGGCTGTGTACAGAATTAAGAGTATGTGGATGGACATCATAACTAGGACATGAGAGAATATATGTTTAGTCAATCCCTTATTTTTAATAAAATTAAAAATTTAAAATATTTCTTACAGAAACGATGAATATGTTTAAATCTGAATAATACATTGAAAAATACAGATATTCTGGTAATTAGTGATTAGACAGTAGGAACTCCACAGTTTCCAAAATAGGTGTCCAGGAAGATATAAGAAAACAAAACATCATTTCTTCCCACCAAGAAAAAAAAAAATAATTTGTTTAGGCAGTGTTATTTAATGCAATCCAATCCTCCATGAAGGAAAAGATGAAGTTACAAAGTTGCCCAGAATGATTAAATCAGCAACCACAAACTAAAAGATTCCTCTTTTAAGTCTTAACCACACTACATTTGGTTCTCCTTTGGAAACATAAAAACATGTCAGATCTCCATCTGCAGTTCAGAGCTCATCTTTGCTTATAGGGAGGGGAGAAGAAAAAAAAGAAAGAAAAAAAGAAGCAACAAAAAGACAAAGCAACCTCAAAACTACAGATCTCTTTCAAGATGCAGTATTCTGGAGGTCTCTAGATCACATAAACAAGCCAGCTGCCTTCCTTCTACTAACCAATAAAACGTAATACAGTCCTGCAGCTTGCTTTTCCATACAAAGAGAACTGCAAAAGCCAATATATGAATATCGATATCTAGCCTTATCTAGAAGCTCTGTTAGCTTCTTGCACTCCTCTCCACTTTAAATTATTCGTAATAAAACAAATCCCAAGACCATAAACCTCTTGATAGTTTCCAGAAAGTTCACCACCTGTTTACTGTGCATTCGTTTTATGAACAGCTATTACAGCTTCAGAACAATTTTGGAGGTAATGAGGCAGGGCTGTAAGTAATTTATTACTAATGGGGAAAAGAGAAAATTAAGCATACTTCCAACAGTATATGTTTCTTGACTTTAAATGCATGAAAACTTGACCTTCTTTCTTAAGCCTATGGTAAACTTACTTCCTTCTATCCAACTACTCTCATCGTTCATTGATTCTCTCAGCAGGCATGAAGTGGCTGCCCCAGCTACCTGTCTACTGCTCTCCAGGCAGGACAGATGCAGTCACAGCAGTTGCCCTGTCCTGGTTCCCTCACCTGCTTTTACAATCCACTCTAACCTTCAAGGTCTAAAATCTAGCCTGCATTCCTGTTTTCTCTTGCTGCCAGAGCTCCCCCAGCTAGAAGTACATATTGCTGCATTCTTATGTGTGTGCATATGTCTATTACTGGGATAATTAAAGGGAATTTGGGTTCTGACTGTCTGTGCCCTCAGGGAAGAGACAGGAACATCTGCTGCAATGCCTACTTATTTCTTATTTTTCTGAACAAGAGTTTAGAATTGTTTATGCTTCATTGTTCAAACACACATACTGCATACAAATATAAGAAAGTGTAAAGGAAAAAAGACTGAACCCCCACCTAGATGAAAGTGGTTTCAGCGCTACCAGCACAGTCAGAAACCACTAACTTCACACCTCATCCAGCACAGAGCCCTAATACTCTTCCCAGGGAGAGCAGCTACTCCTTACAGTATCCAGCTCTGGTCCCTGAAGAAAAAAAGAAGATCTTCCTGTGTGACAGAGGGACAGAATGTGACAGAGGGACAGACTGACCACGAAAAACATTTGACATCCTTAGTCATGCACTCTCTTCAGAGGGGTTTAATCTTTCACATTTTAACACTTACATGCTGGCTTTGGCAGCCAGCCAAAGAATTCATTTTGAAGGAATGTTGTATAGTTAAAGGGAAATCATTATTTAGTCTCAAAACAGAGTTTTGTAAAGAAATCTGCTCAATTTTAATACATGTATTGTAGGGAGCAGAAACACAAAGCAGACTGCCCATAGACAGTTATGCCCTGTTATTTTTGTTGGACATATCTATGCTTCAATTAGCAAGACTGTTTTTGCTAGAACTGACCGTCCTGCAATGATGCATTCTTACTTACGTTGGCATATGAACATACTAAACTTTTTTTATTTACATTGTTTTAGCAAAATAAAATTTCTTGATCCTATGAATTCTGCCCAGGACTGTAGCTCATAAAATACAGGTCTGATGATATTTCATTAAGAAATACAAAACCCAACAAAATGAGACATATTGTAAAGAGAAAGGATATGAGAGCAGTATATAGAGACACTAATCTTTGTAAGAGTTTGGAGCCAGGACTTCAAAGAGGAATATATTCCCCACCTCCTCCACTCCCCCACCACAAAAATAAAAAGATGCCCCAAAGCCAAAAAAAAGAAAGCAACATGCAAGAAAAAAAAAAAAAAGAACCACAACACTACCATCAACACTTCTCTTTGTAGAACTTGCTTTTGTTCTAAAAGACACAGTCTAAAAGACTCCAGGGTTTTGTACTATTAACAACTACTTTAGTCAATTTACTGTAGAGCTGGTTGTAAAATGGTCAGCTCCTAATCCTCAGAAATGGTAGAAAAGAGCCACAGACGCGTCAAAACAAAATCTGAAGTGAGCACTGCTAATGGAAAGACAAGCTTATGACAAGTCAAAGTTTGGTCCAACCCAAATATGACAAATTGTCATGTAACAAGTAAGTATCCACCATGGTCAGCCACACAAAATCAGCTGCTACCCAGTGTCCTACAGTCTTGTCAACAGCAGACAAGCACTGCCACAGAAGGAAGACAGGGAAGAAAGCATGTGAAAAAAAAAAAGAAACACTTTGAAGAAGCACTGACTGTGGTTCTCTATTTCCGCCCAATCTATCTAATAAAAAGAATGTATCTTGGTAAGGTTATTTAGGAAATTAAGAAGAAAAACAAAAAAGTAACTAATGTTTTTCCTCCCCATCTCTTAAGATTCCTGGAAATTTTAGAGCTCCAAGCAAGGCCCAGGGATGGGCCAGGGTTTCCCCAGTCTCTCAGCCACAGCGATAGGCAGCAGAAGGTGACATTAAATGGCAGGCAGTAAGGGCAGCAGGTGCCATCAAGCGACTGCAATACAGGCCCCATAAACACTGCCCAGGATCAGGACGGGAAGACCGCTGGAACGAGTATTTCCAGTAACTGTGCCACTACCAAGTATCAAAACAAAGTTGCCCGGGATCAGATGGCCAGTAACTGCAATTGTTGACATCTTTTCTGAACTAGCGGTCTAAGTGACTTAGAATTACAGAATGGTTTAGTTTGGAAAATATCACTAAGATCATCGAGTCCAACCGTTAACCCAGCACTGCCAAGTTCACCACCAAACCAACTCCCCAGGCGCCACGTCTCCCTGTGTCTTGAATACATCCAGGGATGGTGACTCCACCACTTCCCTGGGCAGCCTGGCTCAATGCTCAACAAGTTTTTGCTGAAGAAGTTTTTCCTAATACCCAATATAAGCCTCCCCTGGCACAACTTGAGGCCGTTTCCTCTTGTCCCACCACTTGTTACTTGGGCGAAGAGACCAACCTACATCTGGCTACAGCCTCCTGTCAGGCAGTTGTAGAGCACAATAAGGTCACACCTGAGCCTCCTTTTCCCCAGTCTTTTCTTATGAAAAAAAATTAAATCCTATCTGGTGGGAAAAAAATAAAATAGAAAAAAAAAAATCAGAGCAATATTGTGCTCCCTCTTGCTTTAAGCAGACATAAAAAAAATGACAACTTCATCTGCTTATGAGCTCTATTTCTTGATTGCTGATCTGTTTCTTTAACATATCCCAGTTTGGATGGTTTACAACCTTTTAGCAAAAAAAACCACAGCCCTTTTGAAGAGGAAGAAAAAAAGAAAAAGAACAAAAAACCCCAGATTTTAAGTCCATCTGCCCACTTTGTACAGATAGTAGAATGCAGCAGGAGTGCCTCACTCATTTTGCTGCGTTGTTAACAACCAGAGAACTGCACATGTTCTAAAAAGCCACATTAGGGCAATAAGGAACAAATCAGCCATAGAAAGGCTCATAGGACATGTCCGCACAGCTCACTAGCCATTGCAGCCACTGCTAATTTGGTATTATCAAAATTTATGAAAATTATTAACATTCCATGAAGGTCCAGCAGTTGACTGGGATGCCAAAATAATTGTAAATTGATGCTTGCTTTAAAACAAGATCCATTTCAGGGTGGAAAAAAAAAAAAAGTTGCTGGCATGCAAGTCCTTTGCTTACAGAATTCAGCCCCTGCCATTCCCTCATTTTTATGGAAATGGGCACCAATGACACTGGGTGATTCAGGCAAATATAGGGGGATAGTAACCCTCAATCGCTAAAGATTTTTTTTAATTAACAGAAAAGAGTTGAAGGTTGCCGTTCCCCAACAGGAGCTTAATCTCCTATACAAAGGTAAAGGCAAACCAGACTCAATAGAAAAAAATATAAAACTGGTAAAGGAATTCTTTTCCTGTTTAAGAGAGGCTGGTTCTTGGCAAGGTAGCACAAACAACCTCACAGTCCTATCATCTAGACAAACCAAAGCTGCAACATCCAGCAATCAATGTTTCTTCACTGATGAATCATCTTCATTTAAAGAAAAAACCCAAAAGATGATAGGGAATGGAAAGCAATACACCTTAATCCCACTGCAGATGCTGGCAGATCATCTTTGAAATGTATTTATGAAAAATAGGAAAGAGAAGGAAAAAGCAGTAAAAACTAAACATCTTAGTAGACTATTAGTTTAAAAGAAAACTTGCAACAAGATTAGGAGAAAGAGAAGAATACAAACAAAAACAAGTTCATATGCCATCTATCCTTCTCCAGCCCACATATTATTTCCTCTTGGCACATGTTAAGTGCATGCACTCCATACACAAACCACAGGATAAAATGAGCAGAGCGATGTACTGAGTCTATATTACTTAGACAAACACCAAGTAAGGGAATTCTCTGGTGGTCAGACAATAAGGTTAAGATAATACATTTCTCAGGATTCTCTAACCAAGAAATCAAAAATAACTATGCTATTTTTCTTTTCAGGTTAACCTCAAGTTGAAATGAAGGGTTTAAGTTCATTTCTTGTATGGATTGGGATGTACTATTTTTGAGCATGTTTATTCAACAGATAACTTTGTTACAGCACAGTATGTATTTAAATTATCACTAAATATAGCGTCTAAAATTACGTAAATTGATGTTTTTTTGTTGAGGCAGCACAACTTTAAATTCTGATTACTTTATGGAAGCCTAGAAGAATGAGGATTGCCCCAGAGCAAATGATCTTTGCTGTTCTCTCAGTATCAATTAAGTCAAGTTCACAACTGTACTTTATTTCTGACAGAAAAGCCTGAGAAATTCAACTTTATGCAGCTAAACTGCAGGACAGTCAATACTTAAAATTTCATACCTGAAACTGGATTCGGGTCAATTTTTTTTCCAGCTCAGTCACACACTGCTAAGCAGTTGTGATGACCCCTTCAGTTCTACCTTACGGATAGGGTCTGTCTACAGAACGAGCCTTCAGCTGAGTTTTGAAAGGTCTGGTGTTTCAAAGTTCAGCAAATGTGTGTGTCTGGGGAAAAAGCTGCCACTGTAACTACTTTTATCCTTTTTGTTGATTGTTTTCATTTCTGGTTTTGGTTTTTTTTAATATAATAAAAGGTCAGGTCCACAGAGAGCTACCACAAAGGTTCTGTAGAGCAGGTGGACTATGAAATGCTGGAAATATTTAGACACATTACACCACTTAACTGTTTTGGTTTGGGTTTTTTTGCTTAAGACATTTATAAAGCGCCATTGTTTCTCATGGAGCAAATGGGGTTTTTACAGCCTTTTCTAACTGCTCAGGTTAAATACTATAATTCCTTTACTATAATAAGAGAATGTTTTTTTCAAAGAAGCTGACCATCAGTAAACCCCAATACCCTTACATAGCTAACATTTCATATCTGCATGCAAACAAAAGTATACCCAAATAAAATAAAATTTAATAGAAATAAAATTTGTAAGACTCTATCTTTAATGAGTAGCTTATTTAAGCCCTTTTTCTCTCTTAACTCTTAAGCTACTTCAAGCATAATTTCCTATTTTCTGCATTGTAAATCTATGGAAACGTGTGTTAAGATCAAGGATCTCACACTGAGTCTCTGTGTATCCATTCTGTAACCTGCACTTTCTTTCTTTTCACCCAGGTCCAAGCCACACTTGATTTATAAGCCCTTGACTCCAACTGTTGGAATTAGTTAGTATAGCTGATGAATTCTAAGTACATGCATATAACATACACCGACAGATTTTTTTTTTAACTTTTTTATTAAGCCTGCATTTCAACAGATTAGCACATTTTTGCACTTCTAGTGGCAGAGAGAGAGAGAGAGAGAGAAAGGAACTTCAAAGAGGGACCATGCACCATGAGTTAGTTTCACCACAGGAAACACTGAACTGCACACTCCTGGGCTCATCCTGACGATCTCTCCAACACTTAGGGGTCTATTTTATACAAATCTGTTTTCTGTGATATTTCCTAACAACTTTAAAAAATGAGAAAAGGAAATTTTCAGCTTCCAAGGAAGACACAAAGCGCCTTATTCTAGTTTAAGGAAGCTCTGTGACAAGAAATTATAGAGCTGTCAACATTTTCTGATCTATAGCAGACCTTCTTATTTATAGATTCTGGGAGAGCAAAAAGGTGCATTATGCAGTCCTAATATTAATTATGTAGATAAACAAATTACAACATGGTTATTAACACTGTGTATGAGAGACATAAAATGAAATCTTTGAGATCATGTCAAAAATCCTTTCAAAGTGTGTGCATCTCCTGCTACTGCATCTTCTTTTTCCTCTTCCACCGGCAAACAAAGTACTTGAGCAAAAGTTCTCGACTGGTGGGTGAAATTCTTGCCATTTGCTATCAGAAGATATATCACAGTCTCCAACTAAAACTGTTTAGCTGGAAAAATCAGTGCTAGAAATAGTATATGCATCTCTACACAACGTAGCTTGACAGAATCACCACCTAAGTGAGCAATTTTTGATGGGCAGTGGGAAAGAAAGTAAGCTCTTTCAGGAGATATACTCCTCTTCCATATTTCACCGTGACAACTCCTGGGGACTATTTTGTCTTTTTATTAGTTTTTTTTTGCAGCTGTTCATCCATACGCTATACCAGACTCTCACTCCATTAGTTTTATTTAATAGGTTATACTCCATCTACCATACCTCTCAAAGGAAGACAAATCAAATAAGTACATTGCTACTTTGGCATACCAGAAACTACAAAAAAAGGGCTTTGATCAGTTATAAATAAAATAAAAGTGCTGCTATCTCTGTAAAGTTTGTACTGAGTTTACAAGCTTTAAAGTAGCTACCACTCAATAGCACTCAGCCTTGGTTGATGTTCAGCATCCCACACAGTACTTAGCTCTGGTGGATCTAATACAGTTACAAGATGACTTTACAGAGTAGGGCATTAATGCAGCACTCAAAGGGATTTTAACTGTTACAAATTGATTTCTCAACTCAACGTTGGTCTAGCAGCACTAATAACATCAATAGATACAGAGAGCATTTCCCTGTAGGCATTCATGAAGTCAACAAATGTCACAGGAAGAATATGGATATCAGTAAGATGGCTGGTTGAAACCTGCCAACCTCTATTGCAGGATTCATTCAGAGAGTGGCTTCTCACACACATTTCTCTTATATTCTGATACCCCAAGTAATCCATTCCTAACATACAAATTCAAAGACAAACCTCTTAGGCACTTTTTCCTGGAATCTCAAAACTTCAGTTTTCCATTAACTGGCAGCCCTGCAACTATAAGTCGAATGCTGTGTGCCCACACCAACTAGGTTACTCAGCTATCATCTGCTGTATACTGCATTGCAAATATGTTTCTACATGTACTTTCAAATAGTTACTAAGGACTCACAACAGATTATTGTGTGAAGTATGAACTACAGCTTGTCAGAACATTTTTCAAGAGATGTCAGTTCATAAAGGCTCAGGTATGTCATGGATATATACTAATTAATGGTATTTTTACCAAAATAGTCAACAGGGAGTCCAGCATTCAAAATCTTACTAGATCTCATATTAAAAATCTGACCACAAATTTTTCTATATAGTTCTATTTCCCACATATATTTACAGCAAAAATAAATAGGTTTTGTTCAGTAAACTCTGTGACACTGTGTTTGGCTATATCGAAAGATGCAACTGGAACAAGATGGCCTCTATCCCCAAAAAGCCATAGTGACTTAGAACTGAAAGGACATCACCAGAAACTAAATATGGCAGAGAGCAAGAGAGGTCTTGAAGGCAGGGTCAGTCTAAATTCAAGAAACACTCCTAAATATTGGCTGAATTAGATTCATAAAACAACACATTTTTAATCAGCTCCTAGAACATAGCACTGGTAATGAGTCTCAATTATTTTCTTTTACAGTTGCATATACAAAACCAGAAAGTACATGCAGTGATCTCTTAGTTTGTGAAATTAAGAAGCTAAGTGCCAGAATTTTTACTGTGCTACTTTAATTACTTTAATTTACAATATTGTGTAGGCGTGTTCTGATAAAAAATAGCATTTTAAACTAAATTATACACACAATATGAATGCTAAGGAAACAAGGTATGTCATCAGAATAACTCATACTACTTAGCCCGTCAATAAGCAAGTGATAAAGGTCTCTCCTTCACAATACACTGGTGGTTTGCTGTTCTGAGGTACAGAGTTCATTCTCCAGTGTATTGAAGAACAAGACAGCTGGTACCATTACTATTATTAAACCATTAAAATGCCAGAACAAAATGCTTTCTGTAAAAAAACACAACATTATTTTTTCTAAGTTTATGAAAAGAATGGAAACAAATCTTTTTTCAATTAAAATTCAATAAATTCTAATTCATTGGAACAAAAAACTTACACATGCGCTTTCCTAGAGAAACAGAAGGAATGCAGTGTGTAATATAATACATCTTAATCCCTACATCCTCATAACTAGAAACTATTTGGAACTCATTCTAAGTTGTGACACTAATGGAAAAATCTCAATTCAAATAAACAAAGAAAAAAGTCAGATAAGTTATTAACTGCCTCAGGTTTTTACAGAAAACATCCTCCAAGTATTCTTCACTTTGTTCCAACTGTTCCTCAACGTTCCACCCCAAGTCTCAAGATGACAACCACATGTACGAAGAGACTGTCCGGGTGACGCAAGGAACTCACTGTGCAGCTCCAACGCAAAAAGGCTGCGTGTGTCAGGCGTAAGCAGGGACAAGGGGGAATTTAGAAAGACCATATGGGCAGGCTGGGATTACACCAGGTTAAACAAAGTTCAGTGGCAGTCTCGACTTGCATGGAATGTCAAGGGCAACTGGAGCAGCTTCTACTGCTCCAATAGTCATGGAAGGTTGAACGGGGATGAAAGGTTGAACAGGGAAAATATCAGCCTGCTGCTGACCGTGGCAGATGACCTAGTGGCAGCAGACATGGACGATCCTGGGGGGCTCAATACCACCACCAAAGTATCAAAGGCATCTGTTGTTTAGCAGAAGGGGTTCAAGAAATACCAACTGGAGAGTAAATGTTTAATACACCTTACTCTACCTGAGCCAGCAACAAGTGGAGTAAGACAAGGGTTGATCCTGGGACCCTCCTGTCTAACACCTTAATCAAGAAGGCGAGGCAATAGAATGCAGTCTGTAAAGTTGGCAGATAACACCAAATTCAGAGAACCAGCTGATAAGCTTGAGGGCAGGGCTGCCACCCAGAGGGGCCTAGCTGGGGTGAAGGAAGGGGACAAGAGCAACTTCATGAACTTCAGTGTACACATGTAGAATTGTGCACTTGGAAAGGAATAACTTCATGCAACAGTACAAGCTGGTTTTAATCACAAAGGAAAATGAGTCACCCACCTTTAAGTGATACATTCAGCTACAAATTCTGAACAAAATTCGAAAGCCTAGTTGTATTTAATTTGCATAGAATACAGCCCAGATTTTTATATAACAGCACTGAATGCACCATTTTTTCCTATGCCATTCTATATTAAAAGCAGAGGTTTCCATGAAGTGATTGCACAATACTTAGCCTACTTCTGGAAAAGATTTTTGGCACTTACATCTTACCTTTATATGCAATAATTGGGTGCTCAGCTCTGTGGCAGTGGGAATCCTCTGTTATTGTTGACTCCAGTATTCCTAACACCCCAAGTCCTGCCAAGAGCACTGTGAGGAAGCAGCTTCCTTTCATGGTGGTCACGCTGTCCTCCACAGCAGTCACTTCTTTTAACTCTCTACTCTTCTTGCACTCATGTGGGAAAAGCACCTGGAGAATTCAAAGAAATTTATTTAAGAACAAGAGCAAACCACAGAAAAAAATAGACAATTCTTGACGTTTAAAACCAAACAACATTGCTTTCTTACTGTGTAGCATTTGACTACCCAAAAGTATGCTGTCAGCTGCTCCTCTAATTACTTCACAAACCTATTATCAGTTACCCAATATAGGAAAATCGATCTATCACCCAGCAGGATTTAAAAACTGATATTCATTACCCCCTCTTTTTTATTCTGTAACCTGTGGAGAAAAGAATATTCTCCAACATTTTTTATTTTATCCTCTTGGATAGAGCAAACGTATTTAAATCTATCTTTCCTGTTCAGTTGGATCCACTGCTTCTTGCCCTGCTTTCCTCAGAGACGAAGGAGTGCTTTGACTTCTTGCAAGTACAAGGTAGAAAAGGAATTGCTCCTTCATGTGACTGACTGCTTTGAGAGAACATGTATTTTTTGCCTGTCTGTGGAGTTTGTATGGAACAGGACAGAAAGGGGTAGGACAAGATTCACCTCAATGCTCTGACACACCCTTTTGCTTAACAGCAGTGAGGGTCACTCATTCTGACACAGGCTTAGTCCCCATCCATTTGCCAAGACTGACGACAAGGCTGTGAATTACAGACTCAAATGATGAAGACCCCTTTCTAGATATCAATCAACAATGCAATGGTTTTCATTCAGAATCAGAACAAAGTTGAAGTTCAAATTCCTGATTTTTTGAAACATCCAATAACCAGACACTTATATAAGTAATAGAATATGTACAGTGTCAATATAATTTTAGATCCAACCCAGTTCCTTTAGTTTTATTGCTAAAAACATTCCAAGCAGTTAACAACCTAATCATACTATCCAAAAGAAACTTTCACCCCTAGCAGCTTTAGTGAGTCACACAGGCTTGCGTGCTGATAACACGCAGATATGAGACATCACTGCCTTTCACGGGGGAAGACCGGAGATTTGAGACAGCTCCATAAAGGCAGAAATGTCAGTCTGCTAATTAATGGAGCAATTCAGGAAAAGAAAATCAGCAATTTTGACTTCTAATGCGTTTGATCTCACTGAATTGTAGCGTGATGTTTAATAAGGTGGAAACTTTCTATTTGCGTAAAATAAACATCCTAAACATGTAAAACAAAGGGCTGTTAATGAAAAGACACTCAACAATAACAGCAGTGTGTTTTAAAAGCTACATTCAGAAGGCAGAATGGATAGTAAACATTGGCCCCTAACATTACGAGCACCAGCCTTCATAAGACAAACTGCTCTTCTCTTATCACCTTATTTTGCCACCTTTAGTTGCCTCCCAGCTTAGACCTGGATGCTTTTAATCCTCATTAATTTAAACTAAAATAAATAGGTCAAAGACATTTCACATCTTAGCAGTACATTTAATAGTCAATTTTAGCTCCTTTGCTAAATTTTCTTAAGTTACTGAAAAAAAGGAGGAGAAGCTTCTAGGCAGTTAGATTCATATTCTTACCTTCCTAAGTAGTGTCTTATGATGTCATGTACCAATATGAATCTGGCCCTACAAATTGCTTGTGGCTCACAACAGGCAGTATCTGTTCATAGAAATTCTGGATACTAATGCATGTAGTGCATAAAGTTCTTGTTCCAATGTTTGATAGTCCATTTTCTGCAAGACTGATATTTAAATGTATGACACACTATTCTTACACAAATTCAACCTGTTTATGTGGGTTATAGCATTTCTATTCCTAACTTACAGATCATAGAAATACACTATTAATTGCTACTTCTAATTCATATTTCTGTAAGATCATGTTTGTGCCTTTAGGAAGCAAAATGAAAGTCTCAAAAGCTGTTTTTCTTCCACACAGTACAGCAGCATGTATCCCAAAACCTAGGATTATGGTACTTTCATGTTTAAAAAAAAAAGGCAAACAAAACCCCAAAACTTTATTTCTTTTAATTTTGAAAGCCTCAGAAATACCCATAAATGTGTGGATATAATGGAAAGGAATTAAACAAGAATAAAATGAAACGTTTGTACTGAAATCACAGCTTTCCCTGTCTCTCTGGCTGTAAATGAAGCCCATGGTCTTTATGCAACCAGGCTTCCATATCCCAGCCAAGTTTCAAAAAAACCCAGCTCTATTCAGAACACAACAAAAAGATAATCCTGTTTCTCCAGAATGAAAGAAAAGGACCACTACTCTTCATCCAAATATAAAATATGCACATAGGTATGGATGCCTTGGTTTCCATTACAAAAAGGATTCTTATTTCCATGGGACAAACAGTGGTATTAGTAAGGTCTAAGATGTAAATGTTAACAGGTCTCATGTCTTGTACCCTGCAGGTTCCAAGAGGACCTCTCCCACCTGTCCCCAGTGAGCAGAACTCAGTAGCAGAAACAAAGATTCCTTCACAATACCACCTTTCCTTGGCCTCTAAATCCAAACAGCATCCTGTTTCACGACAGAATACTCACATGCCATAGGCAGTCTCTGACACAGTTGTTTCCATGTTATAGTCCTGCTGTGGAAGAATTTTGGGGCCAAGGACTTTTTTCCCTTACTAGCTGAACTCTTCCTCTCACTGCATGCCTCTCACATGGCAAAAACTGAGGCAAGAAATACTCTCTCAATCAGAATATCCAAAGACAAGGAGAAAGGAGAAACAGAGAGGGGTGTGAATGCACTTCTGACAATATATCTCAGAGGAAAACAGTAACAGTCTAAATTTCTCTCAACCTTGACCTCTAGCAGTTTAAATGTATTGCTCTATTTTATTAATTTAAGTCTATTAATGATTTTAGATGTTTTAATTTAAATATATTATTGTAGGGAACTGCGAGGAGAAGCTTACCTGCAACAACTAAGAGGAGAGTCTACAGAGGTCCCAACTGACAAGAGAACAGTAAATCAAGGTAGTAGATAGAAACCTCATCACAAGTTCTTTTAGTTTCTATCCACTTCCCTACACTACTGTATGCATGGAAGGAGAAAGGAGTCTGGAGACTGCACCTAATACACCGCGAGAGTAAGAAATAAAAAATGTATTTTTTAAAGATCCCCAAACAAAACAAGTGACACCAAACAAACAAAACTCCTCCCCCAAGAACTAAAAAACCCACACATCTCCAACCCCCGCAAAAAATATAGTTAAACCCCCTCCAAAGAAACACACACTTCAACATGTACCCACAGCATGAAGCAATGAACAGACACCTTAGAAAAGTCTTCAAGACCAAATCTTTTTCCACAGAACTCGTACGGGCTAGATTGCTCCCTCCAGTACATCCTTGAGTAAGGACCACTGCACAAGTTCCATCGCTGCCCAAGGTAGCAGCTGCAAGAGCAAGCTTGTGGGAGCACGCTACGCAGACCTGAAACACTGCAACAAGTCAGAAGGCTTGAAGCAGACAAAGCAATCTTTCCTGAAATTACCCCTTCCCCTTACTGAAAGTGCAGCTTTTGTGCCAAGAAGTGATAGCTAGCCTGACGCAATAAGAGAGGACAAGACAAAGCCAAGAGAACCCTAAACATTAAAAGATTAGTCCGGTTTCCTTGATTTCTGTATAATTTCCATATGTAAATCTCTCTCAACAATGACATTAATGGTCAGGTCAAAACTCTTCAAAACACATATCCAAATAGTAACACTGACCAGCTTTTAAACCATTGCTAAATATCTGGGGAGACTGCACACTGACCTGTCATTTGCATAACTTTTCTAGCAGAGATCTTTATTCAGACTTCGGACAAATTGCATTTTACAAGTTTGCAAAACAATTTGAGGATGCAAAATGAAAATAAAGCAGAATAAGCAGCACCGTAAGATGCAATTTATTTCAAAATATTATTTTATTCCTGTATGTAAAGGGTCTTGTGCACTTATTCTATCCCTCATACCCTTTGTTTTGATCCAGCTTGCCTAGAAGAAATATGAAGATGAATGAGGTCTATTAGGCAAAGGGATTATATTTTAAAAATGTAGCATTTGGTTTCCCCAACAACAGTGTTTGATGAAGAAAATAACCAGCAATTCAAGATTTTCTGTTTCAGCTGAACCAAAAAAGACACCTACTGCTAAAGAGAAAAAGTGTGCACAGCTAAGCACGCAAGGCAGGTAACTGCTACTGCTAGGTCCAAGAAGATTCATTTAGAGACTATTCCCTCCAGGCACTGAAGTCATATATTTAAAGTGAAATAATCAGGATGTCAATATTCCTAGATCAGTTAAAGTACACTGTGCTGGAAGTACAATTTACCTCTGTATTATAGACCACATTTTCTATTGTTCAACCAAAATAAGCCGCTGTACACAAAAGAAAGCTGCCACATGAGCTACAGCTGTTCCAAAGCAAAGATGCTTTCAAACAATTATCTTTGCTGATTCTGTAAGTGTCAGTTAAAGACCACACTTTTAGTGAAAGATGAAGTGAGCTTATGTCAATATAAGTATCCAAACAGCAGGGTTTGGCATGTTTAAAAGATGCCAAATTCAGGACTGGTTCTGGGTAGAGGCATTCATGAGCAGGTCTGTGGTTTCCTTACATGAACTCCAGTGTTCACTCTTGCAGATCATGCTCATGTAATTTGTTGCAGGAGACTCATTCTACTTTCCCTGGGCACTTTGCTCCGCGTCTTGGTTTGCAAAACAGTAAACATTTGGAAAAAAAATTTCTCATGTGAAGTAACTACTCCAGATGACTTTTTTGCACTAGCACAAATCTGGAAAGAAAGTATTTAACTAATGAAACAAACTATACATTAAATGGGTTCATTAGAACAGAATTATGAGTACAAAGAAAGATGCTGTTCCATATTGCTACAGCACACACTTTAAAGCAGTAGTAATTATTTCTTCTTTGGTCATGACAATTTTATGAAAAATACTTAGTTTATCTACTGTATTGCTGGTGGTACCTTTTTTACAATTTATTAAAAGAAGAGAATTCTTGCTGCTGCAAGTGACAAGGAAAGAGAGAGAACTATTGCTTCCTCTTCACCAAAAAAAGACCAAACTGTCTTGTATCACTAGTAAGCATCTAGACAAGTCAGGAAAGAGGGTATCAGCGCTCATATGCTCATAAAACTGGAGTACATGAATACCCCTACAATGTAGCTTGGTGTCTCTTTCTGTAATTTCTCTTGACTTGCTAAAGCCAAACTCCTCAAACTCCAAAACATTTGAGAGGTAGATTGTTAGAAAAAGGAATAGATAAAAAAAGATTCTGTCATCACACCCACCAAAAATTTTAGCTAAATTCTAAGGCAATGTGTATGCTCTCAATTCATGAGTAGTGACAAGCCTGGAGCTCAGGAGGAGGAAGAGATGGAAGCCAGAAGCAGGCATCAAGAGGGCTCTTTAAAAAAAAACAAAAAAAAAACCAAAAAGAAACAAGCAGTTGTTTTTACTATAGCAAATCCTGTTTCCTGTCAAATGCACAAAATCCCCCAAACCTATATCTCTTTATAGTATAATTACTTCAAAATACATTCCTTACTCAGTATAGCTTCAGAAAAACAATTTGCATATTAGTCAGATACACAATCAGATTAGAGCAATAGCTCAAAGATCACTTCACTAAACATTGAGATGAGACCGGAGGCTACAGATCTTCTTCAGTGAAATAATCCAGTCGTACACCACCACGTCTCGTCGCTGGACCCAGCAACGCAGACTGTTTACTATGCGGCAGAGTAGCATATTCTAATTTGTATTTGCATAAAGTGAGAGTCAGCTTCAATTAAAAAACTGATTACTGAGTTCCTTCAACTTTTTTTAATACTGCCATTCATTTCTGCAGTGGCATGAATTTTAAGTTCTGCAAGAGGCAGACAGCCATCAGCTGTCATTGACTAACACAGTCAAAAATCAATCCTTGAATTCATAGTGACATTCTGCCAAAAGACTGCTAATATCTGTAGCTGAGGGTGACAACTCATAAAACAAGAATCTGTCATCAAAGCTAGTTCTCCAGCACTTCTCATAGAGCTGATATTTCTGATTTCAGCAAAGGGAGCACTGCTTCAAGAACAGAGGCCTGAGTGAAGCCAGGAGTTTGCAATAACACCTCGGGACTCAATTATCACATTGTGGGCTTCTCTGCCCCATCAGTGGGGCATAGAGCCAGTGGACCACAGCTCCCTGAGCAAGCACAGGCCAACCCAGCAGGCCCACACAGAAGAGAACCACAGGAAACTTAGGGGTAGGAATAAAGTCAAATCAGCACAGACTAGCCCCAAGTTCCAACAAAATCTCAGCACTTTTTTCAAATCCCTTTTTTTTATTTAGCTATCCATTAGCTCCTCAGCCTTTTTGATATCCTCCCAAGACACAGATTCCTACTTAAAGTTTCCTTCCACTCATATCTAGTGTCTTGCCCCAGTCACTGAGAGAGCCTTTCCTCACGCAGTGCTTGGGACATCCACTGAACTGTGATCCTTTGACCAGCCATCAGAAATGAGGTGATAAAAGGAAGGATTCTCCACCTCAGACAAACTACAAAGCCAGAAACGTTTTTCTTTTACTGTCTTGGTTTGAAAAGACAGGAGTATAATTTTGAAATTGAGGAGCTTTGAGGCAATGATATGAGAAAAAGAATAACAGTTCTTTATTAATATAAATAACAACAGTACTCACTGACAAGAGTCAGGAATACAACCTGGCACCCTGTTCAGGGTGGTGGTAGCAGTCCAGATGAAAATGGCTCTCTGAAGCGCTGATCGGGTAGAAAGATGGTCCAGTGAAAAGCTCTTGTCCTCTGGATATCCAGGAGCAGGAGCTAGCTGGTGCTGTACAGTCCCAGAGTCCAGTTTATATTCAGGTGGGAATGCTTGGCTCCTCCCCCCTGGGTGGAGCCTCTTACAATGGGATTGAGATGACTCATGAGTCATATGGTGAGTCCTTAATGGCCCATTAGCAGAGATAATAGGCCCCCGGATTGCAGGAGATAACAGTGTTTTAACAGTTTAACAGCTGTTTCAACGGTTGTGGAGATGGTGATAGAATAAACCTATTTTTAACCTAGGACATTTACAAAATAACATTAATGGAAAAAAGAAATGGTAATGATTGTTTGGAAATACAGGTCTGAAATGCGGAAGGAAAAATAGAGGAGGTTTAACAAAGGAACGGCATGAAGTGAAAGAAAATGATCCAGGAAAGGACAGAAGTGTCAGCTAGTGCAGGAAAAGGAAATGGAGAAAGAAGAACTGTAGCAATTAAGGGATCAACACACATACCCCTGCATTTCATCTTCTCTTTTCTCTCTACACAACACTTGCCTGCTCCTTTTCCAGTTGGTACTATTATTGGCAAACCAAACACATTTTCTTAGGGCCCAACAGACTGTCAACACCATCAACGACATAGAACACAAGCTGTTCTGTAGTAGAAACACAGTTTCAAGTGCTGAGAGTAACAGCAGTTCAGAACACAGTCCCTACCACAGAGCCCTGCTCATTTAAAAATATTACAGAGTTTCAAAATGGGGTCAGGAAGACCTTCAGAAAATGGACCCATTGCTAGCTATAAAATACCCAGAAACACCCGTTTTTCAGTGTGAAAATCAGGAACTTCCCCAGCCTGAAACTGCAACAGTATTCTGGAAAAATCCCACTAGCTGCTTGCCGCAGTCTTACCCTCTCCCCCGAGCCATGTGCTGTCTGCTCCTGACTAAGACCAGATGCTGGGCTGGATGCCCCTCTGACCAAGCACAGCCATGGTCCCATTTCCTGCCAAGGTCTGAGCCTTGTACTGCCAGCTTTTCAGTCACAGAAAAAGTGAATTTTGAAATTTCACCAATGAGAATTAGGAACCTATGTGGGATCAGGGCCACAACTACAAGTAAAACTGTGACTTAATTTGCATTAACAAAGTGCTGAAACTTCACTATGTATAAAAATACTCCTAAATTACAAACGCTTGTGTTTTGGAACCTATACCAAGCACAGCCATGGTCCCATTTCCTGCCAAGGTCTGAGCCTTGTACTGCCAGCTTTTCAGTCACAGAAAAAGTGAATTTTGAAATTTCACCAATGAGAATTAGGAACCTATGTGGGATCAGGGCCACAACTACAAGTAAAACTGTGACTTAATTTGCATTAACAAAGTGCTGAAACTTCACTATGTATAAAAATACTCCTAAATTACAAACGATTGTGTTTTGGAACCTATCCAAAAAACTAAAAAAAAAAAAACAAACAAAACAAAACAAAACCAAAAAAAACCCAAAAAAACAAAAAAAAAACCACACAAAAAAAAGTTTAGAGACATGGCTTGATTGAACTAAAAGCATAAGTTCAGGACAGGGAGGAGGTCCATGAAACAGAGCAGCAGATGACAATGCACTGAGATAACCATAGGAAAAAAGTAGCTTGGAAGAGAGAAGTTGTATCACTTGAGCGGAGGATGAAGAAGATTAAGGTTAGATTTGGATGAAAAATTTTTGTCAAATTTGGATGTATAAAAGTAGTTTCAAGCAAAGGCAAGGTTAATAGAAGCAGGTAAAAAACAGGCAATAAGAAAGTAATGAAAGCTTAGCTGTTGCATTCTATATAAATTGGGAAAAGGCAACACAGATATTGGAGTCACATGTGTTGAATAATTAAAAAAGAAGATCATCACATCACAGATTATTGCTGTAGCCATCTGGACATAGTTTTTTATATTTGTAAACTGTACTGAAAAATGTGCCAAAATTTGTACATGGATGTAAAGAGAAGCCAGAAGGAAGACAGTGATACAGCAATTTCAAATAGCTGGGTATTTTTAAAAAATTATATTAAATTTAAAACAGTTTACTGTCATTTTGTGTATCACTGTATAAAAGTACTTTATAGTACCTGGTATTTAGCTTTCATAGAAACTTAATATAATACATTTTAAATGTGAATCACCAATCTAAAGGACAAAACTGTACTGTTAAAACAAAACTATTAGTGGGTATTCTGCACATTAATACTAAGCAAACTTCCAAAATAAAGATTATATCAAAGTAGTTACTACCTTAAAGAACTGCTGGATGAGCTCCAAAGTGTCATGAAATGACTATTGTGACAGCCTGCTTCAGTTAGATAATAAAGGCAACTTCATTTTCTTGCAGTGGGTTCAGTCCTCCAGCTCTTTGGTACAGTTTTAAAGGGCAGTGGGTATTAAATAAACACTTCTTAGCAAATGCATGGTGGTCACAGACAACCAAAGACATTGGAGGAGAATACAACTTTTATGGCAAATCCACTCAGCCCCATTGCCCCATTTGCAAATGCATTTCAGACTCCCAACTCCTCTCAACTCCCATCTGATTACCAGCTTTTGATTTGTTTCTTTCCATCAATAACCAATATAATCTGTCTTCACAGCAACAGCTTAAGCTGCAGCAAGGTTTAGCAGACTGATATGAAGGAAAGGGAGAGGTGAGGCAGCTCAGAGCTCCAATCCCACATCACTGCTACAGAACACTTCTGTCCCCCACCTATTCACTTATTTTCTATCAAGGTAAGTATTCAAAACACCTGCTCATCTCACCAAGCTTCTGGATTCTTTCACCAGTTCTTAGATAAGCAATAGAGTCTCCAACAGGGTAGGTGGCCTGAACCATCCAATGGTTCAGTCTGCACTGATTATACGAAACTAGTATTAGATAATGACAGAATGGTTTTGGTTAAAAGGGACCTTAAAGACCATCTAAGTCCAACCCTGGTCATGGCGTCCCACAGGCAGAAACACCTCTCACTAGAGCGGATTGCATAAGGGGCAAGTAGGCTACACTATCACTGCAAAGATGATGATTTAGATATTTTATACATCAACAAAATTTTTACCACACACTTACAAAGATTTAACGTACTCATGAAAGCACTGTTTAATGTTTCCTCTAATTCCATGATGAACTCTCATGACTACACGCAAAGGGGGTTCCACGAACCCAAATGACTCTCTTCCATATCAGGTCTTGCATATAGATCTCTGATTCAATTAGAACTGGAACAGAAAAATCAGACAGCTCCCCTCTATCAGTTCTGTCTTCTGAAGACGTTCATCAGAAACATAGAAAACCCTGACAAAGCTATCAGAATCCCAGAATAAGAAGCCAGAAGTAAAATTTTTATTTCTGTTAGATCTTTCATCCAAAGTTTTCATCCAAAATTTGGATGTTCATCCAAAATTTTAGTTATTCACTAAATCCTGAAGTAAGATACAAATATTTTAAAATTTCAGTGAAATATCAAGTTAATAAATCCTTTCCTAAAATAAACCAGGTAAAATTAAAAAAATGCAAGGCACAAAGATTTTCAGAGACCATTCTACAGCTAAAATATCCAATCCATCAGAGTCTGCAAAAACAAAAGGCCAAATTCTTTATTACTACAATGCTTATACTCAAGACCCCATATATTCACATACAGAGGTTTTATACATATGAGGAATATCCCTGTACATGCCTGAACCTTGTCAATACAAACTTGTTTATTTTTTACTAGATCCTAAAATACATCATGTCGGAAAAGGGAAAGGGAAAGGGAAAGGGAAAGGGAAAGGGAAAGGAAAAGGAAAAGGAAAAGGAAAAGGAAAAGGAAAAGGAAAAGGAAAAGGAAAAGGAAAAGGAAAAGGAAAAGGAAAAGGAAAAGGAAAAGGGGTGCTTCTAAAGAGAATAAATCATAATTTTATTTTCTTCCTTCAACCCAACTGTTAAAAATTTAAGTTCTACTTTTAAGTCTGTTTAAAAGTAGTAAAACTTGACACAACAGAAATCATATACTATCTGGTGCAATGCTCTCAATGAAGCTGTCAAACAACAAATAAGGAGATGTCAAATAACCTAAAGTTAAATGAGGAATGAATGGCTCTTGACATATTTGTTTCAATAAAGGAAAGCCTCTTGTGGGGTTTCTTCAGAGCATACACTGGGCTGCTCTGTGTATTTGTGCCTCAAAAATAATAAAATAAATATACCCTATTTTTTCCAAGTCTGAAATATCCTCTTATTTTATTAAGATTACTTAGATTTCCATGTTTTATCTAATTCTTAATGATGATGCTCTTTTTAATGATTTCCATTTACAAGCTTTCAGGAAAAAAATCTATTCTGTAAAGTTATTTCACAAACTAACAATGTTGTGAAAATCCAATTTGTTTAGTGACATCTATCCCAACGGTTTCTTAGTGTCTGACAGCTTTCATCAGTCACAGGCTAAATTACATGAAATGTCACTGATGTCTCCATCATATCCAAAATCACTTCAGTAGCTTTGTAGCCATCATTTTTCATTTATCACTTTGGAATCTTATAAGCATGCAGTATGTATGCACAGATTGCATACATTGAAACATAGCTCCGGCTGCTCCTTTTGAGGAATCTACACTTCAGAGACCAAATGTGTCAAGGTCACTTTCAGCTCATAAATAGAAACACATAGGATGATTACGTCTTTGCTTAGATTTTTCTAACAGCAAAGGCACAGATTCAGCTTTCTTGGGCTGTTTAGTTTGTATCCAAATTTTCTAGAACCCCCATAGTTGCCTTAAGGGAAACTTCCTGACCATCCCTTCACTTTATGCCAAGGCTGGATGACGTGCAGTCTCTAAGATCCTTAGTGGTGCCTGAGACCACCAAGAAAAAGAAATATATCTATACGCCCCCAAAACCCATACAGTATGGCCTGCACCCCTTTTCCTGCTCCTCCATGTCCATCCACCCTCAGTCTTCCAGTCTTTGCAGACCTCAGTTCCTCTTGTTTTTGAGGTAACCAAAACATTCTATCATCAGCAGAAGAGGGTATTCATTTAAACACAGATAAAATGCTAAAACACTACCTTTCCTTTCCTGCATTTGCTTTTACTTCCTTTTTTCACCTGACAGTGGTACTAAAAACACTCTTACAATACTAAATCTCACAGTCCTCATCTCTTCTCCTCGTCTGTAATCCTTCTGCAGCTATATTCTTTTTCCTTTATTTACTAAGCCACTGCTTTGATGTCATCTGAATATTGTGACAGAAAGACATGTTGTTAAATCTACTTCCAGGACAACAGTCCAAGGCCAAAACTCTAGAAGGAATACCAAGGAAATGGCCATTAAACACAAAACTAAACAAACAAACAAAAAAGAATCCTTGGAAATGGTGTCTATTAATGACACAAGGTAAAACACAAGTACAATAAAATATTTTACAAATAAAACCTTCCCTTTGGCTGTGGGTGTGGTGTTGAAAAGTCAGAGCAGAAAAGCATCACTTTATGCAGCAGTGGTGCAAATAGATATAAGTATCACAGGTATGAGAAGGGTTTATGGAATCTCTTGTTGGAATTCAAAATAAAGAGCCCAGAAGGAAAGTGTTGAGGATGCAATGCCTTTCCACTGGCTACTTTGTGTAATAATAAAATGCAGAGTTTGATCTAGAGAGGGGCAAAAAGAAAATAGACTGGGCACACAAAAAAACGCACACCAAAAACACACCGAACAAAGAAACTTGCTTATATTGTATGCATCTGGCCAAGTAAAAAATTGGCAATTTCTGGCAGTGTTAGGAAATGTGTAACTTGAGAAGACAGATATTTAAAATGCGAATGACACTCAACTTACCAAAGAGTAATAAGAAACTTCCTAGCATGATGTGGTTGCTATGCTCTACCTCAGCATGCTTCACCCCAGACAGAGGATGGGACTCCCTCTGAGGCACACACCTTGGATACAGGAACAAATTCCCCCATCCTTTCATACGTGGCCAACTCTTTCTTCTGTTACAAACCACTTTCACCATGATACTGATGGAACAGTTGCAGAGTGATCTAGCAGAAATCCTAAATTGTTCATGTCACCATGACACATTCTGTTTCTTTCACTACAGCCCTACCAATTCCTACAGCTAATAATACAACCATACACAAACACGTCTCTTTTACAGAAGTAATTCAGGGCAGAGTTCGTAGCTCTGCCTTTTTAAAAGACACAAACCTCTATTCATACTGTAATAAACACATCATATAGAAAGATGTTGAAAACACAAATTGAAACACGTTGCTCTCACTGTGAAAAATCTTTGCAAACCTTCAGTGCTCTGTAAACAATAAATAACTGAAGCAGAGGTCATCTCATCAGGTTAACCATGAGCTGTGCTGCCAAGATAGAGACTCTGCTCTGGCTAGGCTGTGCTAGCTAGTACATGGATTAACAGGGATTTCAATTTCCAGGGCTGTCAATCTTGCATGTTTTCCAGCACTGGATTTCACCACATTTTATAAAGATACAATCTGAATCCGAGTGAAAAATAATTAAATCTGCTTCAGTGGTGCTGCCAAAAAGGCTTCCAGAGCAAACAGATTATACGTATTTTAATGCACACACTGCAAGTATAAAAATCTCTGTTGTAAAAAAAATATACATATAAATGCACCAAACTTGGATCAACAGAGTCAGCTCAAAAGGTTTCAAAACAGTGCTCTTTTCTACAAATTCTTCTGACATTTGCAATCACCACAACAAGAGAAAGCATCCCATGAAACTTGAGACAAATGAGAGGTATCTGTAATAATTAAAGGTAGCATCTTTATTGTAAGGAGTGTGACCTGAAGGAGCGCAGTCATGCCAGCGGTGGGAAGCTGAACCTTACCCCTAACTAGAATTTTAAGCATAAGAAAAAAACCAGAGAGATTAAAATTATAAATCAAAGACCATTTAGTTTCACGCCAGGTGTTAAAACTCTGCTCTCAGATGCGATTAATCTCCGAGATTTTACTGGCTTTAATGGGAAGAGCCTCATTCTCTGCAGCAAGAAACAAAGCGTCTTCCATTAGGCACAATGACCTCATCCATCCCTCTCTGATCCTTCTTCACCTCATATGCAGATTCAAGCACAGCACAATTCATCACTTCAGTACAAAGCTGTTTGCAGCTCAGTGATCTGCAGTTCTGTTACACGCCAGGCACAAAGTTTCTGAAAGAGAATGAAGCTCCTTCAACTCTGAAATTGCTATTGCTGCTTTGAAGCAATGCAGGTTCCTTGTAACAAAGAACAACTACTACTAACGAGCTTTTCATCATTATGTTTCATTTGTTAAAATTCCACAGGTCGTGCACAAAGGGAAACCCTCACCACTGCATACACAGTGCCACAAGGAGGACACCAGAAGAGTTAGAAGCCCAGGAAGAAGAACTTTTCTTCATAAATGGATGAGGTCAAAGAATTAGGTGGGTATGGAAATGGCTGACCTAAGAAATACTTTAAATTGGTAATGACTTATGTTATATAACTCTTCTTCTTTCCCTTTTAACTGCTCGCATTCTGCAATTCCCATCCATTTATCTAAAACCACACCCTTGCATCCCCTCTTCCCACAAGAAAAATACTCTTTCCTCAGGACTGTACATCACTATTTGAAATTTTCATATCATTTTTGTCTTTGCAAGTCTTGGCCATGTTACTTAGAAATTCTCAGTCTCCATTTCAGCTTCTTTAGACTCATTTTTGCTGCTGTTTTAAAAAATTTCATTTTTTGCCAAGAGCAACTAACCTCTCTGACCTAACGGAAAAAAACCAATTTTCCCCTCAGGAGTTTTTTGATTTCCAGTCCCCTTGGAAAACTTCTCAGAGGAAGTACAGATACTGGTAGAGGAAGTTGGAATATTTTTTTAATACTTGCGTGGATCCATCCATCTCACATCCATAAACAACTGATGGAAAACCAAACACACTGCTTCTTTTCTTCCCAGTATCTGCTCCTCTCTAAGTTCCTAAAATTCTGTTAATTCTTCAAAACTTTATTCAGTAGCTTCTCAACCTTGTTTATATCTTTTCATTTAATTCCTTAAGATCAATCTACCTATTTTCCTCTGATCTTCTCCCATGACCATCTTTCTCCCAGCAACCTAATCTGCTCCAACCATTTCAGCTGCTGTCATGAAACACTGTCACTTTTAGCCTTTCCCCTTTGATCATGACAACATAACTCCAACACTTTGCTTCTCAAGCTAATTCGCAAGCACAAGAGTATCTCCAAATTTATCAGCGTTTTCCCATTCCCTTTGTACTTCCTTTAGGCTTTGCCATTTCATCTTGCTTATCTCTCCCCTCGGAGTCTACTGGTGACAAAATGGGTGTCACTAGAACTCACAGATTGAGAAAAGGTGTTCTGGTAATTCCTCGCTCCCTGACAGGCACTACAGACTGTACAGGGAACATAGTAAACAGAAAACGGAGATTTTTGGAATAAGAATTGAACTCTCAAAGAAACAGCTTGAACATATTAAAACAAGTTTAATTGTAATTTATCAAGTGCCAAAATAAGATTAAAAGCATTTATCTTACAATGAGGGAAAAGGCTCCAAGCTCAGTGGGAGACCTCAAATTACATAACAGCTTAGCATTTTTAAAAATAGTGTTAGCAACCGAGTTCTCTTCTGGGACTGCACCCTGCAACCTTACTGTTTATAAAATAGCATGTAAGAACCACCACAGTGGGTCAGGCTGCCTGTTTAGCCCAACTGAAATGACAAAACCAACTCAGACAAAACATCCAGCCTGACCTACCACTCTGTCTCCCGGAGCAGCTAAGAGCAGATGTTTACAGCAGTCATAGACAAAGATTCTCTTCCACTCTTCCCAAAACACTTCATATTTTCCACAATTTGCAGCTCAGTAACTTTCTTACCCAGGAGTAGTACCTTTGTTTATCACCTCTTTTTTTTTTTTCTTTGTTCTTTTTTTCCACATCCTTTTCCAACTTTGTTCAGAAGCTCTTTACACGCATGCAGCTCACGCAGCATGCTGTGGCAAGGAATTTCAGAACTGACTTACACACTATGCAGAAAAACAAAACAAAACAAAACCATTCTTTTCCTAGCTTCAAAACTGTTCCCTGCCTGTTTCACCTCATCTCTTTTCTAATACAAAATTAGGTGGCACTGAGTATTCATTTTCCACCCACACACCTCACAGCTCCTATAATTTTATAGACACCTAGCATTAGCATCTGGCCACTATCTCTTTTCCAGTCTGGAAACTCTCATCTAGTTAGTTGTTCTTGTATGGATGCTGCTCCATGGATGTCTCCTGCATCCTGCTGCTCTTGTTCATTTTTGTTGCCTTTATCTGAAACTTTTCCTGTTCTACTCCACTTGCTCTGAGATGAGGAGACCAGAATAGCACACCATCTTTAAGACACAAACACATCATAGATTTAGAAAGTGGTCTAATATTTTGATTTCTCTCCTTTCAGGGCAATTCCTGATATAAATTTGCTTCCTGATTTCTACTAAAGTATAGACCTGATTTTTTCAATAAATTGCTGCTTATAGTCCCAAGACCTCAAGCTCACTCAAAATATTTTAACATAACTGATCCTGAATTTCTTCCATCATTTGAAAGGCCACTTGGTTTCATACAGTTCTTTTGCATGTTTTCAGTCTGCCACCTTTTTGTTTACCTCCTTTTGTCCTGAATAACTTAGTTTCAGCAACAAACCTTGGCACCACACTTTCGTCCCAAGTCACTTATGAACATGAAAATACCCCAGGGCACTCACAGAGATATCTATGGAAAGCCACTGATGATTTCCAACACACTTTTCTCCTGAAGTTCTTCCTTTCCTTACCGTTTAGCCAATTATTTACACAGTGGGCAGTCTTCCTCCTTAACTTGTGCCTGTTCAGTTCCTTTAAAAATTTTTCAAGAGAACTTTGAATACTAAATACTTTTTCATAAATTAAGTAGAACAATACATGCAATGATGTCTTTCACCTGCATGCCAGTTGTCTCCTTCAAAAGATGACAGCATTTTAGGAAGACTTGACTTCAAATCATAGAAATGCTGGCTAGATAAGGTCTCTGGGAGTCATCCAGTCAGACTGGCTAGCCACTAAAAGCCATAGAAGATTAGGCCAGCAGTGTAGCACTGGCCAACCAAGACTTGAAAGCTCTCCCCCAGGAGAGGTGCCACCCCCACCACATCCCCATGTAGTTTTATTCATTGCTGCACTACAGTCCCATGGAAAAAGTTTTTCCTACAATGCCCAACCAGAACATTTCAATTTGCAATCTGTGTATGTTATTCTCTTGATACGTGGTTTGCCACAACTAGGAACATTGACTCCATCATCTTTGCAAGCATCCTTCAAGTAGTTGAAGGCTAATATTAACCAGTTCACCAGGTCTTCATCAGGCTTTTATTCACAGAAATCAATTCTTTCCCAGTATCTCCACTGTAATACTCAATGTCCTTTCTAAAACAGAGATACTTATCCAATTGTTTAATTAATCCACTCAGTTTAAACAAGAGGCCCATTGGTTTTCAGACTCTCTGAGTCTACATGAATGCTTTCTGAAATATGGCATCCAATTAGACATCTTCAAGTACTCCAGTGGTGAGACACTTAAAAGCAAGGGGCTGCATGCCCCAGTCTGTAGCTGGTCTATTTCACTCTACCTTTCCTAAAACAACTGGGTAAACTACATCTGGACCTGTTAAATTGAGAACATGAGATTTGTTCCAGAAAGGCAACCTCCTAAGCCTCCCGTAAGAAGGTTTCCAAAACAGGAACCACCCCACACTTTCCAGTGGTGAGCACATACACACAAGAATTACTCAGTTTTCTGTCATTGCTTTATCTCAGATCATTCCTGTCATAGTGTCATTATGCACAGGCCACACAGACTCTCCAGCTGGCCTCCTCCTCTTGGTGTGGTTGAAAAAAGCATTTATTAACTTTCTGTTTAGCCTGATAGGGGACTGTTTTGGTCTTATTTCCTTCTTTGAACGCAGACACAGTTTTTTTTAAGATGTCCTCTTGCTTTTAATAGTCTCCTCTACCTTGTCATTTAGCTACACAGGCTTCCTTTTCCTAAGACGTTTTTAGAGTGATGGTAAGTATTCATGTGGAGCCTCCAAAACAGCATCCTGAAATAGTCACCTACAAACATGTTACTCTTACAGTTACCCTTTCAGTGTCACTTCAAACAAACATCCCTATTTTTACATAGTTTCCCTTCTTGAAGTCGAGCATAATTTAAGAGAGGTAAGAAGAGAGGAGAATATCAGGTTCTTTCTCTTTCATTCCTCCCATTTACATTTGTTGAATTTCCTTAGCTTAGGGAAAAGAGAAAGGCAGAACAACTACAATGGTCTACTAAGTCACATCACAAGTCTTTTTTCCAGACATCATCTTACAATCTCTCCATGACATCATCATCTACTGACTGAACAAAATACAGTCTCTTACCCACCTTTTAGTCACCATCCCTCTGTAATCATGTGCTGCCTCTGTTCAGTGTTCGTGCAGAGCCAAAGTGGGGTCCTGGATCTGCCTTGGAGGCTCCTAGGAGTTAAGGAAACATAGAAGAGAGATAATAGGTATTGAGGAGACAGCCCATCAGCAATTCTCAGACATTTATCACAGACATAAAACATGTCTCTCAAGTCAATACATTAGAAATATAAGGCATTTTAACTACACAGTGTGAACAAGAACCAAATGAAAAGAGATAGACAAAAAAAAATTATTCTTTAAAATACCTGGCAGCTTGGGATGAGAATCAGAAGAGGAATACTTGCTGCAGAATTACCAAAATCCATGAGACATGAATTTGAGAAAAATCCATACTATACAATTTTGCCTTGGTGCCTTAACAAAACTAAAATTAAACATGTCTAGTACATGGACTTAAATCTGTCCCTGACTAAAATCCATTACAAAATTCAGATGGGTAAAGCTTTAATATTGTTCTACCTTTCCATAAAACATAAAGTTCAAGAATAAATGCAATTACTGTCTAATAGCTCAAAACAATACAAAAGGCATTTTCAAGAAAGAGATGCATCATTAAGCACATTTCAAGACACTAACCCATCTTGTAGGAATGACAAATACAATATAAATATTAAAAAAATTATCTTGCTTTATTTATTTAAAAAACGGAAGTACTGCTAATCAATCAAGTTCTATCTCTACTTGAAACAGCAAGATAGGAGTCACATAGCAGTTTCCCGCTCTCAACACCTCAAGAAAAAGGCACTTCACAAGAAAAAACAGTAGTACTCTGTCCAATTTAAGCATTCATTTCCTAGATTGAGAACGTCTATGGAACAGAACAAAGACACCAGCAATCAACAGTTCACCCTTGAACCTAAACAGAGACATGAGGCAAAAAAGGAGTCATTGTTCCACTCTGTTTACTCACTTATATGAAATGACTGTACTAGATGACTGGAAGTGTTTCTGATTTTTTTCCAATCCTTTCCCGACCTATGAAAGTCTCAGGAAATCTGCCAAATGCATAAGCGTAAAAATGTTTGGAAACATCATACAAACAAGGAGAACTCTCCAGGTCAGCCAACAAAGATTCAGATTTATGTTTACTACATCAAAATTTCTCAAGAATCCCATTCTGCCTATCATCAAGTACTCCAGATCATAATTTACATGTTTTCTCCAAAATTAAGAATTTATATCATATGTGCACATATACACACCCCTCCGTGAAATTCAGTGGCATCAAACTCTTCTGTAGAACTTGCCAAAAGCAGATTTAGATGGTGTTCTCCATGGCATAGGGATCAATCGAAGCTAAAGGATAGAGAGTCACTTCCACTTTCACAGTCCAAGGTGGTAGGAGAAGCTTATATTTTTGACAAGACATTGCATCACCTTTTCTTTGCCTACCACTTTTCAGAAAGGCAAGGACAAATTTAAAACTTGGAAGAGGACCAAATTCTGCTTTTTATACTACTATGCACCAGAGAATACTCGAACACCTCAGCACTCAAACTACCCGTCACCAGGGCATGTTGATGACAAACTACTCTGAGACATTCAGTCTGTCAAGTAATTAATTATAACTGTTACCATGCAGTAAGTTCTACAGACAACTACAAGCAACCCATCTCCAAGATGCAATGTGCTAGTGATTTATGTACGCACTCCCTACACCAGAATGAGCAGCTGAATTATTAGACTTTGAAACGTTACAAAGAAGGCTATACACCTCAATTTTCCTGAACAAACTTAACAGTATTAGTGCTTTCTACAAGCACTTGAACCTGCCCACTGTCCCTCCACCACTCACTTCACAATTCTTATTTCCACATAAACTTATCAGATTTTATTTGATCAAAACAAAAGCTTGAGCAAGTTTACTTTTATTCTAATCTTAATAATTACCTCAACAAAACTGGAAAGCAGAGAGAGAATCCACCTTATTACCTTATTGATTTAGGGAAAACATGAGCACACACAAAAACTAACACATAAAGGTTCGATTTCTACAGATTCACGTCTTGCTTCCCTTACATTTCTTCACACGGCAACCCTGCTGCTCCTATGACTGTGGTGGCACTCTCATCAGGCACAATTCAGTACATGCTGTGGGTAGGATAACACCAGAAACCAGCCTGAGTATTCACTAATTTAAGCTAAAATTAGGCTAACTCAGTCTACACAGCCCACACCAAACCAGTCTTACAGAAACTGTAAATAAAGCCACCAAAATTAGAAATCTAACTGCAAAAAAAAATCCACATCAATTATTTTACCAGGAAGTATGCAACTATGTTTTAGTTTACTTTTGCTTTGGTTTAGCATCAGTTTCTAAAGCAAAAAGGCTAGAGTGGCTTTGCTTCATGCTTCTGCTCCCACTCTTTCCTTTCAAAATGATTCCTGGAACTGATGATCAGTTTCAGTCTAACAAAAAACTTCCATGAAAACGGTCAGGAAAAACAACAGACAAACTCACTTTCCAAACAGCTGTTTGTCTCTACTCTCAATGACAAACACAGGTACATAAGAGGGGAATTCAGTCACGGTACATTTTATTTTCCAGAAGCCCACTAATTTAAAAGAATGGGGTGGCGGGGCAGAGCAGGGGACTTCTGCAAATGGATAAAAATATGCATAGGCATATACTAGTGGAAGGTTCCCAGAAATGCTCACAAGATTTAAAGCTAAACACATGGGAGTGCTGATTCCTGCTGCTGGTAGTATATGGCACTAAAGTCACCAGTATGACCAAGCAGTGG
Organism: Melanocharis versteri; assembly: GCA_013397845.1. NCBI lineage: Eukaryota > Metazoa > Chordata > Aves > Passeriformes > Melanocharitidae > Melanocharis > Melanocharis versteri. The sequence goes on along the minus strand of VZTG01000802.1, from coordinate 409,589 downwards.
GATTAAATCTGGCGGGGGCACCAAGGACAGCACAGATGCAGTTACCACCTTTGCCGTTACATGGGTGCGGGCACTGCGCTCGCATCTGTCCACTGTACTCGAAAAGATACCTGGCTACACACTGAACTGAGCAAAGAAATAATTGCAGCATGTCTATAGACACCACGGCTCGTCTGCACGCCGAGGCTTCCCACTTCTGCTGTAGCTGCACGGCACTGCTCAGGCAGCGTGCCACAGCAGAACTTCACCTCACCATGTCAGCTGGGAGCCTGCCCAGGCACCCAGGATCTCCACACAACACCTAATGACAATCCCTGCTCACCTCGCAAGACAAAAAAGGACACCGAGTGGGATAAGAACATGCCAGCTCCACATCGTTTCACCAGCCAGCCTTGGCTTTTGCTCCACAAAGCTGACAACCTGAGTTAAGGAAGCTGCTCCTAGTGACTTTGGCTGATGTCAGTGGAGCTAAAGTGTCAGGACCTGGTGTCAGGAACACCAGGTAGATGGGGCTTTTCCCCACTCCAGTGTTCTCACCATCTATGCACAGGAGAACTGAACAAACATAAGTAAACTTCACGTACTGCTTAAAATACTATTGAACACATTCTTCGCTTTTGTTGATAATCTGGCAAGAGAGAAAATCTTGTCAAAACTGAAAGTGTGTCAAAACTGAGAAAGAGAGAGGAAAACAAGAGTAAGAATAAAAAGATAAAAATACTCTCCTTCCTTTTCCCCTCCTCCAAAACATGCCTGCATTATACAAATATACCCTACTTTCAGGAATCAACCAAGGATGAATGATTACAACTGCAATCCACAACCTTGTTCCTTCTACAAATACTAACATTTCTCCTCATGATATATGCTAGCAAATAATACTACTTATCTTTCTCTCTTCATGCTGAAGAGGTCCTTGCATAAGGAAAAAGGTCTCATTAAATCCAGCTTACTTGCTTGACTAAAGAACGCACATTGAAAGATGGCAATTATTGAGCAGAATCTAGGCTTACGGAACATGAAAGAAATAGGAATGGCCTTCTTATAAATCTGCATTCTGTTTATATGCTTTCCAAATCACGATGTTGGGCAGAGTACAACCAAAATAAAATAAATGTAGTGATTTTTAGGGGGAAAAAGAACAAATGAAAAATCAATAACATCTTTGAACACATCCCAGCCACCACTGCCTAAGACCACAGAACCAGCCTGTACAAACACATCCCAAACAGACAGGCACCTGCAGACACATACTGCAGAGCAGAAGCTACACCCTCTCCTGCTTCACGTGCAGGGCTGGGAAACTTCCAGGTCTTGACACAAGAGTCTTCTGGTTCAACTCAGAAGTTACATCCAATCAGAACAGGAGCAGGACCAGGACTCTCTTCAGTTCCAGCATCATTCTCACCTTGCTGATCACAGGCTCCCACCCATGAACAACTGTGGACACGTGCATACACCCGTGGCTGCATGCAAATCACATAAACAATAGATCTGACTCATCCTGAATTTGTAAGGCTGACTCTATAGGCATGGTAAACTCAACATAATCAGAAGAGACTCCATTAGGCCAAAATAAGAAGAAATGTAGAGACTGGAGTGCCAGGACAGGAAACACTGCTAGCAGGAAAGCATAGACCAGAATACGGGAAGTCACCAGTCAGCCAGAGTTCTCTGGAGGAAAATTACAAAACAGGATGACATAACATTCATTTGGTTTTGCAGGGATTTGACTAATAATAACTCATTTAAAGCCACTGAACTTGCCCTGCTACTTGCTTTAACTCCATTGAGGTCAAAGTGACAGGACATGTTAATGTTCATTTAGCCTTTTAATAACCACCACAGATTTACAGTCCAAGAGGAGCAGAACTTAGTTCTTCCAAAACCCCCACCATGACCCCAAAATAGTAATTTTTTTAAGTATAATACATTATTAAGACTGCTGACAGAAAAAACAGTATTACCTTGTTTAAAATGATAGAGATGGAGAAAAACAGTAATAAAAGAGAAATTATTGTGGTCTTGCTCCCACTGAAGTCATGTTTTTCATGACAACTTCAAAGAGCAGAGAAAACATGGCCTTTATCCAACTTTCTGCAAATTACACAACTGAGTAATTTTATTTAAAATAAATCAGTTCTGATACAACTCTGATCTCCTTGATTTTGACAGCAAAACTTATGAAAACATTTATTCTTGAGTGTGGCACCATTTATCCTTGTGCTTCTCTGGTCTTTTACTGAAGTCTATAGGACATTTCAAGTGCTCTGTTGCCACTGGTATTTGTTGCCAACATGTCTCCAAACTTTTACATGGTTTTCTGAACCTGAATTTCATTGGTTTGATGATCCAGACAGACTTTTCCAGTTCCAGGATACTGACAAGAATAACATCTTTTAGTACCTTTCAGCCAAATGGTGTTAGTAACTGAGGACACAAAAGGCCAAGAGTGTCATGAGCAGAGAAATCAATTTCATAATCCAAGTCAAAGAAAAGAATTATTGAACACTGTAGCATACACACACAAAATATGTTTCTGTGCGTATCTCTACAAGACTTAGATAAAATAAATGTTTCTAGCATTTTTGGGTGTCATTAAGACGAAACTAAATAGATGTATTGTGTTTGGTTTGGGGTTTTTTGGTTCATTTTGGTTCGGTTTTGTGTGTGTGTTTGTGTGCACATGCATTTTAATATTGCAGAAGGATACCAGACAATGGTCTTGAGAAATCTCTTTTCTTCCCCAATATGCAACACTGTACTGCTTCTACCTCTTCTACCATTTTCACCTGTAAGATAAATAGTCTCAACATCTCTCCACCCACCCTGACAGGAGCACATCTATTTTTGGAATAAAATGTTATTCCTTGTCTGGAATTCTTCCAAGTAATTTCATGTCTTAATTGATTCTCTGATTTAAGTGACATGCTGGTAGCTGATACTAGCATGTAAATCTTAAAATTCATTGATCACCATGTTTTCCAAAATCTATGAAAATTTGGGGAAAAAAAGCAAAACTGCATACTCTGTAATTTAGTCTGCATTAAACAGTTCCTTCCTTTCTATCATTAACCAGTATCTGGCTCCTTTATTTTCCAAAGGCGGCGAGTAAGCTAAGAAAGGTAAAAGCAAAATTATGGGTATCATGGAAGATCAATCCTTAGGAAATGCATCTTTAAATATGTAACCATAAAAACACTGTTTTGTCTGACCTTTGGGCAAAAGCCAGTGAACCTTTTCATTTCCGTTTTAAAAAATTCAAATGAAGCTTAGGTGACAGATACCTCCTAGAGAAAAAAAAAGTCCACAAGCTCCAGGAAAGTCCTAGATTTTATTTACTATTCTGAAATACATTTGCTGTGCTGCAGGATACCAGCTGATACATTTTCTGTAGCATAATTAATTCAGAGACATCTGCTTGCTAGTGGACCAAAGATGAAGCTTGGGGTTATGAGACCTGGATTGCAGTTCACACTCAGGAACTGATTTGTGTTGTAGCTTTGAGAACCTTGATCTGACCCCATTTCACCACTATAAAATGTAAAGACATCTTTTAATATAACCCATGTTCTTTAAATAAAATGCAAGTTTTTATATATCTCAGTGAACTGCATTGGAAAAACTGCAGTTCCAATTAAGACTGAACTCCTGAGGATAGTGACAATTACAGGAAACCTTTACGGTTGTGTTCTCTCAGTCAGAGAGCCCAGCTGCCTTCTGGAGAAACAGGACTGAACAGATTCATGTAGGTACTGCAGATGCCAAATAATAACAAAAAGGCTAATCTTGAATATTGCAGCTGCTGATAACGTTCACTGCCTAACAATGCAGAAAGTATTACACTCACTATTGCCTACAGCATAGTAGTGAGAGAAAGAAAAAAAAAAGCAGTGGTATGTAGTCTGGGAGAATCCAAGATGATAGTCTGGAGAGGAAAATCCAACTCAGTGCATATAGCCTGGGGTTATTGGAAAAGTGTCTGCTAATATGCAGCAGGCTCCCATAATTGTGCAGCTGAAGTAATAACACCCCAACAAAACGCAATTACAATGTACAGTGTTTAAGAACTCTGCCAGTTTTTACACATGCCAGTTTATTCCAAAAGCTGACTTATCCACTTTGTTAGTCTAAGTGTTCCAAAATTATTTAAAGAAATCATATGCATTCCATTTTAAATACAGGAGATCGTATTAAATCCTAGGTAAGTCAATTAATTTAATTTGTTCTGCATCAGGAAAAAAAACTGACTTGTAATCTGCTTTTCCAAATGGGGGGAGACTTCTTAAACATTATGGGAGGGAGAAGTTGAGGGGCAGGGTAGTGTGTGTGTGCATTGGTTGGTACAACACATCAACAAGGTTTATACAGTTTAGGTTCCAGCCCAAATGTATTGAAATAATTTATGATTTAAGAGAGAGAAGTAACAACAGTTTCTTTGTCTACAGTGCTTCCATATTCTGTGTCATTTTTTTTTTTTCTGGCTTTGATTGTTCTCCTTCAGTGATGGATGCTTTCCTTTCTTCCATCACAGCATGCATGAGAGAAAGACAAAACTTAACATACCCATCACCGGAGCCAGAATACATAGTACAGTCCATCTGGTATCATAAATCCCAAACTGATAGATGCTCCCTGCTTCCCCCAGCAAGATTCTTAGCTCTTCTACTCTCTCTTCAGCATGAAGTTGAATGCTGTGGAGTTTAGAGTTCATTTTTTTAAGTGACTGTAGAGATAGCAAGAATATGGTTGTTGTGATATGGGCATATTACAAGCCTTTCCGAAATACTCTTACCCAGGGCCAAATGTTTTCCCCATCAGCAATGAAAGCATGCAATGCTTTGGCTTTCTTCTAGCAGCCTATCCCTCCCTTTGCCACCCAACACGCACGCAAACTCCCATCACCCGGGCTGCTCACCGTGCTGAAGCAATCACAAATGCCTCAGGCTAAGCAAATAGAGAGAGGTAAACACTTCAGTCCTGGGCACCATCCCAGGGAGGACACACACAATAATTTCCAAGCTCCTCAACAGATTTTTTTTTCTTGTGTTCAGTACTAACAAGATTAAGGAAGAAGAGTTTTAATATACAAGTGGGATCTCTGTCAAGACTTTTATGACAACGCCTAGTTCATCATAAGCTATTGTCAAAAACAAACACCTTCTATGCTCTGCTGTGCACTAGGCTTAAGAAAGTAGGCAGCAGATCCCAGAATTGCCCTGCACTGTGCCCACAGTGAATTTCCTTTCAAAACTCTCCCTCCTCCAGTATCTCCAATCCACAGAATCTATACTTATTTTCAGTTAACATATTACATCCACACTAAGTAGAGCATGAAGTACAGGATTCTGCATTCACCTCAGGCAGCTGAGAAAGAATGCCTGGATGTGATTTTGGTCCTGTATTTCAAGTCTGTATGAGATCCCACACCCATACAAAAACATAACGCAAACGAGAGCAAGAGATTTTGGTAGCTGGTGCTGGGGTTGATCTGGAGTTTTGGCACTCAAGCTTTGGGAGAACTCATGCAAAAAAGTATGCAGAGGGACAGGCACATTTTCCTGAGGCCTGTTTATTAAAATGCAATGTTAACTTCATTATCAGGTATTGGCTCTCACCATCTTTGACAACACACCAAGATCTACAAAATGTAGATGTTAATTCACAACTTAACAGTATGAATCAGTAATACATACACAACTAACTGCAGCAAACTCACCAATTAACAAGAAGCTCCTATTACAAACACCATTAGGAATGTCCAAGAATTTGAATTCAGAAACAGAAGATTTTTCTTACTAGGACAGGATAGTAGGATACATGTCCTGTTTAAATTTGTCTGCAAGGATTTGTATGATTCCGTTTTTTCTGATCTCTTGTAATTATATCAGAAGAAAGGGTATTTGACTTAGAACATCTGCATCAGAGCAAGCCACTAAAATTTTCCTGGAACGACTGCAGGAAATAAATAGTACAAACAAGCAGAAGAAACATCAAAGACACACCTAAACTTCATATGGAAATCCTGACTTTAAGACTGGTACTCCCTTCAGAAATACAAACAATACTGCTGGAAAAGTTGCCATATTCCAAAGGTCTCATCATCTTTCAAAGGTAAGATAACTTGAAACAATGCAACAAAGCAAAGGGAAGCTGCACCGCAGATAAATCTGTGAGATAATCACACTTTGTCTAAGATAAGCTTAAAACTCTACCACAGGCTAAATACGTATAGCTGGTGCCCATGCTGCAATTGTCAGTGCTTTTACCCACCACACAACTTATTCTATCACTTTCTACCCCAAGGTCTGAATTTTTTCAAAACAAATTAATTTGGCTCTCACATTACATTGTGCTGGAGGCAGTATTGATACACAGAGATCACAAATGAAAATTAGACCACACAGAAGGATATACTAAATTTTCCCATATAAACCCAATGCTAAAATGGGATTTAAACAGTATAACATTGAAGTAATAGGATTTTAAAAAATACATAACATTTTGAAAAAAAATGTATTACTTTACCAACATCACAGATGAGACAAAACTGAACAAAAATGTGTACGCATGGGGGAGACATTCTGCCATCATGACACCACACAGTCAGTGCTGGCCCAGAAGTGCACATCATTTTGGACATCCAGGAGGCCCCTCTGCTTCTCTTCCTCAGAAACTCTGAGCAATAGTGAAGGTTTCAGTTAAACAGAATTCTAATTTAAACTTCTTCTTCCTTTTAGCCAGAGAAAGAAGGAATTAACACAAAGAGAACGTTTACTTTCAAATATGCAACCCTGACTTGCTGAAAACATTAGCATCCTAGCAGGGCACCCAGTAGATACACTGGTAGAAGCTTCTTTGTTCTGCTCTGTCTTAATCAGCTTTAAATTATGCAACTGTTTAAACTGGTCTGAGGACCACACCGTGCTGTTCATAGAAGAGACTTTTCTTCACCAAAACCAATCTATTAAAAAAAAAAAAAAAAGAAAAGAAAAAGCAGTATTCGTGCTGGCTTTTGTTTTTCCCCCTCCTCCATTCCTGTTAATTTCTTATACCCCATCTTCTTTCTGGTGGTGGCAAAGAAACTAAAACCTGTTTATTGTTACCCTCCACTGCCAGTCAAAATAAAGCCAAAAGATGCCTTTTGCTTTTATTTGTGTCCACACATTTCTATGCAAAGAGTTATCTTCAGATATTTCCTCTAGTGACATAAAAAAGATTTGAGTCATAGTCTTAACTGTGTTACATCTGGAGAACTTGGTCTTTGAGAGATCAAATACACGTCCCCAGTTACCCAAAATTAGGCTCTGAATTCATAAAAACATTCCTCTTTATACAATTTTAACCCATGCTACAGTCCCTCCTCATTCCCCAAAAAATCCTCTTAAAGTCGCAGTTCAGATGCAGCATTTGTAGAAAATTTTCTCTACCCAGAAATAGCTCTTTCACACCTCTTTGTGTGCTACTACTGGGAATTACTGGGAAAAAATGGGAAAGGTTTTTCTATTTCCTTGTTGGAACATGCTGTTCCCCAGAACACCGATGGGCCTTGTAGCTCATGGCTAAAGTCTCCAAGTTTGTAGAGCGAACAGACAATCAGACAATCAAAGTGGTTTGGGATGCAGCACAGGGCAGTTCTCGAGGCAGAGACCAAACAGCAGGGAAAATAAAGATGAGCACCCTGTTTTTACCTTATTTTGCACATCTTGTTATGGCAGGCTGGTGCTATATCTCAGGGCTGTTAGAATGGAGCTTAGGCACAACACACAAAGCAGAACCTACCCTCTTGTGACTCAGTGATTCCTTGTCCTCCTGTCCACTGAAGGGCAGCTCGAAAAAATACGAACAATGAAAGACTGCAATAAACACTGCTTGATACACCGGTTTTAGGTATATAGGCTGCCTTCCTTTTTTATAAAGTATAAGAACCATCTACTTTTCTATCAGGTAGTCAAGAAAACACCTCATCTCCATACAGAGCATTAGTGGGAAAGTGCTGCATAGTCTGTAAATACAAAAGCAGAGCACACTTGAGAGGCAGGAATATTAAGGCTGAGAAGAGGGGGATATCCTGATTCAGTAACTGAAGGAAATCAAAACTAATATTGAAATGGAAAGGATAAGGCAAGTTGTCAAGTGGGAGGTTAATAAACTCAGAACCAAGAATCTTGTTCTTGTTCAGACATTCTTACATGCTTAAAACTGCAACAAGAGACAGTGTTATTTGCTGTTTCCTGACAACATTCCAATTCATGCCCCATTTCTGCATGTCTTGAAACATCTGTAAGTCAGAAAAGTCACTACAGACAACGGTAATGGATGGGTAGGTTATGTGCAGTATGGTTTCGTTTTTCTTTAAATACAGTAGAATTTACTACAATTTTTAACAGAGGATATATCACCGGGATTTAAGACATCTGGGGTTTTTTTGGGTTCTCAGCTTGGCTTGGAGTTTGCAAATTAAAATCAGTTTTCTACATAAAAGCCAAAATTAATAAGGGGAAGCTCAAGAAGAAAGTTACAGCCATCACAATATCTTCTCTATATCCTATTCAGTGACACCTTTAGAAATAAATGTCAAAGTCTTTTGACCCCAGTATGGCAAAATTAACAAAGCTCATCTTCAAGGCATCTTATCAGTACAATGGGATGCAAAGTCAATAAAAGCTGCTCAAGAGCACCTCAGTTCTGACTCCCCAAACTGCATAGTGGAAATCTTGTGCAGAAACCTGTATAAAACCCAAAGTTATTTGCCCACCTAGTACTGCTAACTGTGTGTGCAAAATACTGCACAGGAACACAATTTCTTCAGATAGCTTCCTTCTTCCATTCTGCATCAGCCTGTTTTCTGTGAAACATATTATCCTCTTTTACTTGCCTCTGTGTATCAGAGATTCAAGGAAAGAAAAAGATGGAAAAAGAACAATAACATAAGTTTACCACCCCTTTTTTAGGACGTACTCTAAAAAAATTGCCTCAGAAGAATCACCTTCATTTGCAATAGCATAACCAAGGGGAGTAGCTTTTACTCTCTTACAATTTTTTTTTGTTACAGACATACTACTTATGATGTGTAATCCACCTCCTTAGAGAAAAAATATTGATTAAGGAAGCCTGAGATGTCCCCTTGATGGCAAAGGAACATGGAGAGTTGGAGAGTAGCAACCGTGGTAAAACTTTCATTCAGATCACTATAAGCATTCCCACTGGTCTCCACAAAACACCAAACAAACAGGACTGGAAGCGCTCAACTCCAACTTCAGCCTTTGAATACCTATAATCATTCCCAAAGGACTAATGAGGAAGGCCTCAGTCCATCTCATAAGAAATACTGACAGACAATCAGGAAGCAAGACACAGCACTGTGCGGGATGAAGCTCATCCTTAAAATACTGGGAGAGGTAGTGAAGGAACTAGATTTTTAATGGATCCAGTATTTCCAATAACTTCATCCTACAACAGAAGAGCATTCATCTGCTCTGCCTTTCTTCCCAGACAGTCCTATTTTTAAATCAACTGTATCACCAAATGGTTCTATTTATATATTACAAAATGCAACAAGGTCCTTTGAAACAAATTAGATGTCAGACAACGAACAAGGGAGAACTATCACAGAAGAACACCTCAGGATGGATTTTGACAACTTGCTCAGTTCAGACAAGTTATATCATTTCAATTACTCCTCAAAACGGGTTCCAGACTTACATGAAGACATGGGTAAACTCTGGTTTGCAAGGCAATAGTCATAACTGGTCCTCAAGAAAACTCACCAAGATGCAAAAATTCTTTATATTTACTGAATACTGGATGCCCTTCCCCTTCCAAAAAAGAACTAACACTTCTGCTCAAAGACACACTGCAGCATTGATTCTGTTTTGATATTAACTATAAGCATTGGTGTATTAGAACTTCAGACATATGGTAAAAGTAGCAAATGGCCCACACTTCAAGGCTTTTCAGTTTTATTGCCTTTTTTTAATTATCTAATTTTACAATGTAATTCTTCATTACTTTCCATGGATTATCCTGGTAGATTCTCATTTCAAAGAGCAACAAAACCAAAGTAAAGTTGTCTCATGGAGTTCTCAGCAAGGTTGGTCCAGTTAGACTCCAAAAAGCATGGCAACTCTTCTGAAATTCTTTTTAAATATGTCATCTGCCGTAGTTTGAAAGTTTTCTCCAGCACACACTCAAATCAAAACCTAATTTAAAATGCTAGTACCTCATCCTGCAAATGACAAGCTTTGAGTTCCCTCATGGTTTTTCATTAAAAGAAACCCCATAACTTAGTCCTGCAAAACAGCTCTAAGCACTTCTACATCATGGATTATTAAACTGAACCAAAAGGAGAAATAAGTTTAAAATAGAAAAGAAATCTGAAATTGGATTAAAATCATCCTTTAATCCCATCCAGCATTTATTTTAACTAAACCATTTATTTTTACTAAACTCTCACTAAACTCCTAAGAAAATCTGGTCATTTCCAGCTAAAAAAGGAGACAAAATTTACAATTATTTCTACGCATGCCAGCATCCCTTTTTGTTGCACTGTTTTTCCCTTTCCTGGAACATCAATTTTAATACTAGTGAGTAGGTAAGCAAAAAAAAGCACAAGTAAAACCATCACCACCAATCCTAAACAAGAGACAACCATTTAATTGCACTTTATTGTGCCTGCTTGAATAGGTAATTCACACTTAAACAGAGAAAGAAATTTGTAGGTACTATTTCCAACTTCATTGCCAATCACTATAAAATTCAACTATTCTAACACACATTATACACGTATGTATATAAAATACAGAACAATAATAGACTCACTCATCATGGGCATCCAAACCATTACAAATCTTTAAATATTTTATCATAAAACAGTGGGAAAAAATCAGCTGCTAGAGAATTGCCTTAACTCTTTCATCCCTAGTCATGAGCATCACATATAGTTTAGTCGAGAACTCACACCAAGAAACATTTTTCATTTAAAAATAAAATGTTGCAGTATACATTTAAATAAAAAGCAACAGCAGAAGTCCCAAGACAATATTTTAGAGAATCACAGTTTTCTAAAATCCAGGCATGCACACACTGCATTGTCTTTTTGACTTCTAACATAGAAGGTATCTCCAGAGACACTACTTCATCCTTGTCTAAGATGCTATCAGGATACTTAAGTTCAGAATCTGAGATGCATTTAGAGTCAAGGAACAAAGTCACCCCACAGGACAATGACCTTCTGTTCCCGTACTGGGCAAATAAAGTCCCTTCCTTGTGAAGAACTGAACAATACAGATCCTACAATTAACACTGCCATCAATAAAGAGCTCACCTTCAGGGAAAAGTGGAAAAATATGAAAGTCACAGCCATGATTCAGAACAATCTGGAAACCAAAGATAAGAATGGAGGGACAAAAGAAACAACAATAACCAACAAAATGAGACAGTGTTCAAGGTGTTAACTAGAACAGAGAACAGTTTCTTTTAATTTTAGCAAATACTGCAAAAAGAGGCACAGAAAGGACCACAATCTCTGTGCCAAGCACTAAAAAAAACCTTCCTCCCAAAAAAGCCAAAATTAAGCCTGTAAGAATGATAAAAGTAATAGTAATCAGCTCATGGGATTAATCACATCACCATCAAGATGTTTAAAGTACTTCACTTCCAAAGTACCAGTCTCAAATCACATTTGACTGAGATCTGATTATAAAAACACTTGTGCCACCGAACTCATGAAAAAACAGCGGCCTAATGACAAGGAGCACTGTGTGCTCTGTGTTTGAGCTATGTTATCTCCCCAGCTAGTAGGCCTCAGACTGTAAATGCAGTGCAAAAACGCCATCCTGAATACAAGGAAAAACACCAAAAATTACTCTTTTGCACTCTGTTTTACAGAAGGCATGATCACTAGTTGCAACTCCCTCAGATTCTAGATACATGATGATGGGACAGAATCTTCACCTCTGACCTGCCTGAAATGATTTACTTACACTCAGAGCCTATTTAGAATAGACCTTGTTGGACTTTATGAACATTTGTTTTAAAACAGTTGCAGCTCTTGGCATATTATGCAGAAGCTGTAATAGAGGCTGCTGTTTTCCTGACATGAATACAAGCTTTTCAAGATGGATTTTGAAATAGTTAAACTCTCCAGCAAAATAGCAACTGCTTAATGGTTTAAAACTTTTTGTAAGCACTGGTCGCAGTCATCAATAGTCCAGCACTTCACCAGACGAAGGAGGACCAGCAGAAGGGTACTTGAAGCAAAATGCAACTTCACAACTTTCTTCCTCTTAAAAAGTAAAACTGAAAAAAGGGAGCGGGGAGGAAGCAAAACATTTAGCAAAAATTACTGGAGCTTTTCTCCTCCTAAGTACATAATTTGTGACAGTTGGATATCTAGAAATACACAGAACGCTTGTCCAAACACTGCCAGTGTCCTCCTCCTCTCTGCCAGACTTCCCATCAACTGAGCGAGCTCTGAGGCACAAAAGGGTTAGAGGGAAGAAGGGAACCTAAGGTCAGAAACAAGCTTAAACTGACCCAGCTGTAATAACAGAAGCACACAGGCTTATAACTCAATAAATTTTTTACTCAAAAAAAACCACTGGTTTAAAAAGCTTTATCATTTTCTTCATGCAGATTATATAAACAGAATTTCTTGCTTGCACAATTACTTTTTGTTTGTTTCTTGCGTACAACAGTAGAAAAGGTTTTTAAAAGCAAAGTGAAAAAGGCACATAAACGTGAATACTCCTAAATCACAAAAGCCTATAGCTGAATCCATTGAAAACATTGAAAAGTTTACCTACATGTGAAACAACTACCATAGTACATCATGGGAAAATTCCCTAAGAAATAAAACAATTTCCCAGAGGACTTTAATTGCTGAAGGTATAATTGTGTAAAAGCACTAGAATTCTTCAAACTCTCAAAATATTTTGTAAATGTTGGGGGTTTTTGAAGGGGTAAGGATGTTCCTATTTAGAATGCAGTTGTGAGTAACTTCTTACCTCAGCAGCCATTTTTCTAAAGCACCCTCTGCCCTGTCATCTCAACTACCTTTACACAGCAGGTGAGGAAAAAAGTGCAACACGTGCTTTTCACAAATAGGGCAGTTGCCAAAGTCACTTGATATTTTGATGTGCTTTTGCAGATTACAGTCATGACAGACATCAGGGTCAGCAACATTGCATGCAGGCAATTCTCTCATGCTGAAATACTCAAAGCAGCTGAAGCCCTTTTATCTAATGTACACACATTTTCAAAGGCCTGGTCCTTGATTTCCATGCCAAATATGCTTGAGAGGTGAAATGCAATGTGCAATTATTGCAACATCTTTCACTAACTGGGAAATGCAGTTGTGGCCTGTTCTTACACATTCAGGTACATGACTGTAAGCAAGCATTTTCCTAGCTCATCTTTTTCCCAAACCTACTGCTGGTTTTACCTCCAACCTGCCTTTTCCAACCAGCCACTGCTGCTAATTTATCACCAGGCCTTTCTCCCGCTCCATCTCTCTTCAGAGAAGCTGCACATCAGCGTCTGCAAATCCCTTCCCTGTTCTCCTGTCCCTCCCTACTCTAATTTGCTGATGCCTTAAAACAAACTTGCAAGAGCACAGTTGTTTACAACACAAGACAGACTTGTTTCACTTGTTCCTGGGTACTCCCTTCAATCCATCATCCATTGTTTTGTTTTAAGGTGGAAACATTTTGCCTTGTTCGAGGCTTCCTCTATGGTTAACAGAGCAGTTCTCATTATGGCTCTTCATTATTAAACATCTGCCTTTTTTCCTCTGCTTGAGGGCACAAACGTGACAGAGAGCAAATCTTATGATAATTACCTTTTCAAAATAAAATACTAAATAATAAAATATCCTTCATAAAAATCTGCATACAATATTTATAGTGAGCATACCCATGCAGAAAATCAATAGTTTCCATGGATATGTTTCAATGCAATTGAGTGTGAGGTGAGAAATAGAATAAGTGTAAGTGACCCATCATAAGCAATATATATCAGAAGGGAAGTCACAGGAAAACAGCAGACTGACTTCAGTCACCATCATAAGTGCGAAACCCAGGAAATACTGGCGATCTATTTGACTTGTTTATGTTAAAAGATATGATCTTTATAGAGATACAGCTGTATAAGATGAAAAGGTTCACTTTTCATAAAAGCAGAACACTATAAATACATCGTTGGATTGTGGATGAAAAGCTGTATCATCTAAATAAAACTTAAGTTGCACATGGCAAGAAAACACAACAATAAAATTATAAGAATAAAAGGAAGTATCATGCTTTACACACTTGCCAGAGCCTACCTTCTTACATTAAAATTCCAAGTAAATTAGTCCAAATCCTTAAAAAACAACAAGAGAGAGATTCTTCACATAAAGAATATAATTCTTTTTTCAATTTAAATCCAAAATCCCTTTAAGCAAGAAATGAGACTTATTATTTCCTATTTATGCTACTGTTATACCACAACGATTAAAGAAAGTCTCAACAATGAAAATGAAGTGGTTTCATATTAATTAAGTACTCATTAGAGAGAGACAACTTCACCCCTATCTCAATGAAAAGCATTCTAAAACATCACAAGAACATCACAAAGAAAAGCAACTCTGTATTCAGCACTAAGCATTTCAGTCATTTTACTGATTTCAAGAAGCTCAGTAAAATATTCTATTTAATGTAGCTGATTTATATTAGGAAAAGAGCTGATCATCCTGTGGAACTGGAGTCACACTGATCAGTACAATAGGCCTGTGCAATTAGAAATGACCAGCTGCAATTCAGAAATAAGCAATACTTCAGAGAGGGTGACCTCCGACAAACCACAGACATTTAACTTTTACAGTTCATAAACTAATAAATTATGTGTCCAGGTGGGTCACAGAGGATCACCCTTATGAGAAGTTAAACAGAGGAAGACAGAGAGGCTGAGACCTGGCTGCTGTGGAAGGAATGGCACCAAGTGAGCCAGGCCAGGCACATCCAAAAGGACACGCCAGGAAAGCCACACAACACAACTTCCCTGTGTATCTTAGAGCAAAGAAACAAAACAATACTACAAGACTTTGAGATTTATAAGTTGCTCTCCAGGAAATAATTTTTTACATAAAAATATAACCTGATATCTCTGTACAACACCATCTTTTTTTTTATTTTTTGCTAAAGCAGAAACAAAGGGTTTGCATATTTCCTTCCTCTTTATCTTTCTCCTCAAGAACCAAGTAAGCAAGGTAAAAGTCTAACCAGCTGACCACTTATCTTCACTAGCATTTATAACTCTGTTTCTATAGTGCTTTTTTCCTACATAAAACAATGTCTACTCTCTTACTGTACATGTGTTACATATTAAAAACATGTATACACAAAACCTAACATTGACAGCTACACAAAAAAAACCCAACCAAAACCATTAAAATAAAATAAACCATTTTAACGTACTAAAATAGATGTTCATCTCTTCCATTAAGCCACTCAAAGAAATATAAATGTTACATATTTATTGGAAGAGTGCGTAGGAGAATACAGATCATAATATTTCCAATTTCCATGTAATTTTTCGTTTTAAAAAGACAGCACCTTCATGATTCACCATGTTCGTGCTTTTAAGCTAAGACAAAGCTGCACATATTCCCTCTACCTTCTAAGACAGTGCAACCATCTACCATGAAAGGTCACAGATGGCTTGCTACTCTAAGTGTACAGCAGGTGAAAACAAATGCCACATCAGGGCTGTTTCTCTGTGCAGTAACACAGAGTTTTCAGTGTGATGGCTGCTGCAAAGGTTACAAAGAAGGTAATTCTCAGTTATCTCTAACTTGCATTTTCTATGCGTTGAACTTACCTAGCTTCAATAAAAAAGTGTTCCGCTCATCACTTATGCATCTGAAGTGTTTTTCTCTATAAAGCTGGCATTCTGTCAGCTTAGAGATTGCCCGTGAAACTGCCCATCTTGGCTTGCATTATGAAAAACAGGAACAGGCATGCTTTTATGAGGCACACAGCCAAAAATGAGTAATACCTAACAATTTATATAATTACACAAAACACAAACTTGCTGAGATGCATATAATATGGAAACTAAACTTATTTCTATTTCCATTTTTAAAAATCTCTCCCACCAGAAGTAACTACATACCCACAGTACTGGATTTAATGAAACTAGATCATCATCTAATAATTTCTAATACAAAGAGCATTTCATAGCTAACTCAGGACAAGTACAATGTACTCTTAATTACCTACATGCAGGTATTTTTTTAAAAATACGCATAAAGAAACTGATAGTGGGGGTAAAAAGAAGTAAATGTTGTTTAGCAGTTATTATCACCATGCAATCGAAAGAGTACCTACAGAAATTTTCTCCCCATTGAGAAGTTCTTTTAAAACACAAGGCATCGCTATTTTTCCCTTAACATTTAACACTAAACACTGAATATTTACTTAATGCTTATAAAATGCAAAGCATTAACTGTAGTGTTATCAACCATTAATATATTCCTCATTAAATATCTGTAACAGTATCAGCCTGTTAATACAACTACCTGCCAGTCAAAACAAACAGCAATTCCAGTTCTTCTAACAGTAATAAGAGACTTGATAAATGCAGAGAGCTGTGAAATAATACAACCATCTTCAGAACGCATACTTAAGTCTGCAACACCACACCACATCAACATAACAGCAGTTTCTAGAACACTGTGCCTCTGTGTTGTGAGTAATACCAGGGAAAGAACCAGCCCTGCAAAAAGGCAACTTCCAAAGCCCACATACAGCTTGAGGGAAAGACAAGATCAGGTATTCCTCATATAGCAAATCACACCTTATCATTTCCATTTCCAGCAATATGCATATAGCAGCTCACTGGCATTTATATCTTGACTTCACAAATAATAATAACCAAAGCACATTTTCTTTTTTAGGGGTTAAGGGTGGGGGAACAGGGAGGGGAGGGAGGGGTGTGTTCTGATTCTTTACATTAACAAAACAAGAAGGATTTGGCATCTATTATGACCACAAAAATTTCATCTTGGACAATATAAATTTAACTTCATACTAAATCTTCTCAAGAGTGCCTTGGGAACTAACATTTATTTACAACTGAAATTGATCTGTGATGCTTGTGCAATGACCTTAGCGGCTTCTGCAACAATATTATCTAGACTTATTCTAGACTCACACACAAATTATTCCAATTTGACTATCTTGGTTATTTCATAGCTTTTGCCCAGCATCCTGTTTCCCTTTTTCTTTTTTAAATTACTTTTATTGAGACTAAGGCTCATAAAACCATTCCTTGTTTAACTTTTCCCCAGCTTCATATATTGAACAGATCACAAATGCTTTAGGAATCTAAAAGGCTTCATTTTTTTGCATAAGTTCCAATTCCTCAGTCATAAGATTTCTGTCATCTTGCATCCCCTGCTCCTCCAACATCTTGAACTCCTAAAACACCACGGCAGACTCTAGGTGGCTCCCCTTGTGTTCACATCTCCTGACATCACTGCAGTGCAACCATCGTACACACTGTGCCTACACACACACATGCACACGCTGGACAGGTCGGTACCCTTCTGAGCACACCTACAGTGCTTTCTGCCTCCTTTTAGTCTAGAAGGGAGCAAGCTCTTATATAAAGGGAAATAAAATCCAGTCAGTTCAAGCTGTTCAAAAATTCACTCTAAACATAACATTTACCACTTCCGACTTGGCATTGAAAAGCAAGGATAAAAATCAAAGGACAAGAGATTACACTGGTTCCATTGCTTCTTATCTCCCAAAATTCTTTATTAAACTCCATGTTTTTATGATAATCAGCTTTACAGCATTACTCCTCTTGAGTCAACTGGTTTACTGCCATGAAACCTCGGCATAATTAGCCTAAAATATACAAGCCACAAGTAATTGGACTCTACCATCTTATCCCCTCTATAGCAGAGCAAACATCACTCTTTCAAGCAGACATTTCAGTAAAATATAGATGTAAGTCATATACCCATTGCATGTTATTGAGGAAGAAGCAAGTACAACCCAAAAGATGCATGTACAGACCATCAACTGCATTCCTTTGAAGCTGGAAATCAAGAAGGAGGGATGGAAGAAGCAATTATCACATAGTGGTAATAAACCATTTTCATTTGTCTCATGATTTCCAGCTGATAAATTTGGGAAAGTGCCAAAGCATTCAGGATGTACTAACACCCTGTATTAGGCCTCAACACATTCAGCTGCATATTTGCTCCTGACTGAAGCTGGTGTCAGAGTACCCAAAATACGTCTCTAACAATGGAACAGGTTGCTTGTTCATAAAGTAGCAAGGTTAAAAATCACCATTTCCAAACTCCTTTTTTTACTTAAAAATAAAAAATATAATAGTTACTATGCATCAATACTTAAAACCATGATGAGAATTTAAAAAAAATAAGTTAATCAGCCAATTATTAAATATAGACATTCATCTTTTCACTTCTTGCATTCTAGGAAGCAGTTCCTCATCAAAGAAAGTATGCAAACATATCATCACGGGGGAAAGAAATAAAGAGAAAAAAAACCCACTAAATGGATATCCTCAAAACAGCTTTCACAAACCTAAAATCAACTAGAGAAGTTACAAATACAAGTTTCACTTTTATATTTAGAATAGCCAGACCAGCAACTCACAGGAAGGCACAAAGTTTGACACAGTCCATGCTGAGATGCAATTCCTGGTAGGGTCACAGTTCAAGCAGGGACAGGAGAACACATGCCAACACCTGAATGAGTGCCAGTACTGAAATAGCAGTTCTGACTAAATACCTCATCCAGTTTTGACCAGAGTAGAACTTTGCAATTACACTGGTTTTAGAAGTCTAAGGAAAAATCATCACTTGTTTTTTTAAAAAGTAGTATTTTAAAACCACTTAATCCAACTTAATATTTGAAGTTTCAAATCAGATTTTAGCTCTTAATTGGCAGGTATCTCTAATCTCCAGGTTGCTCTTTTCACATTTCCCAATATTCTTAAACAGAAAAGTTTACAGAGATCTTGATAGTTCAGGCAGTAACCCAAACATTCTCAAAAAGAAAAAAAAAAAAAAAAGAAAAAAACAAAACAAAACAAAACAACCAAACCAAAAAAACCCCACCACTATGCTGGCTTGGCATTGGAGCCAATCCAATTAATTTATCCCAAAGTCCACAGCACAAGAAAATACACTGCAAATGGTTATACTTACAGATAGCTTGTGTCCAGCAGAATAACAGCAAAAGCATTTGCACATCACTGAACTAAGTTAATAGATTTGTTTTGCATTCAGTACACCCAGCTTGCAATTTTGCTAGTCAGCAGTACTCTAATCTGAAGGGGGCACATACATGCACAGAAAAAAAACAAAATAGTACAAAAATAACAAGAAGAAATCAGAGGGAAAGATTAAAAGTGAGATATGGCTCGCTTTCGTTTAAATGCAAGAGAAAAACACAAGTTCATTTCACTGACACTGTTATGTCTGCATATACCAGATACAGTCTCTCTTGTGGGGTCCTCAGCAGCACAAGCTGCAAGGACACTGGGGGAGAAAAGGAAGAAAAGCAAATTTTCCAGGTAAGCAGAGAGGACCTTAATTTAGACAGCAACTACAGCCCAGCACAAATTTCCTTCATTATTTCCTACTAACTGAGAATGAAACACTAAAAGCTTTCTGTGGCATATCGTTCGATACAGTCAGTAAGACAGTGAGTGGAGAAGTGCCTACCCTCACATAAACTCATTCAAATGAGGCACATGAGGCAGATTTTTGCATTACCTCCATTTCATATGCATGAAAACAATCAGTCTCCAAGCACTGAATAACTGCTCTTTAAAGTGCAAGTCAATAGCATAAATGTGATTTGTCAGATATTGAGAGGAAGGAGGTGAGCAAGAGATAGAAAAGCCTTGTTCTCATTTTGTCTGAAAAAAGTATAAATTCCATAACAAAACATACATTAAGGTGTCCTACCTGGACTGTCTCACAGGAGCAGCTAGGAGGGCACAGCCAAGTGCCAGCTGATCAAGTACAGTTGAAAATCAACTGTGTGACGGTTCTGTGGCAAGTCACAGGTCACAGAAAGGAAATTCTGACTTTCAGTTCTGACTCTGACTTGTCAAAGTGCTACACAGAAACAGGTGAAGTGACCAGAACAGCTATCACTAAAATTGTGATACAGCTATAAAAAACTATTTTTAAAGTACTGAACAAAATTCAGTGCAGAATAACTTATCAGCTTTATGAACCTCCTCTTCCTGCACAAAAATGTGGCTAACAATATTAGAACCTTCTGGTTGTATTATTGTATGGGAAAAAAAAATTTTGCTATGTGGTTTAATGGGGGGCAAATAAACACCATGAAGTAAAAATATAAATAATATAATAAAATACACAGCCAAATTTTTGTCTGATAAGAAATATGTTTATTAGGATTATTCCCCAAAATCTAAGGCCAAACATTAGACAAATGGAGATTTAAATCCTTATCAGCTGCAGAGCCATATACAAAGATGACAGATCATGATGTTTACAGGGCAAATATGGACAGGCAGAATGCCATTTTCCATTGTTTGAATTCAAGGCTTTCAGATTCATAAGTCTCAGCGGTATTGCTGCTATGACTAATCCATCGTGTCAGTTAGTTCATTCTCATTATTTGTTTCAACAAAGTTCTCACTATCTTCTTTAAAAGAAGCAAGTTGCAACAAAGTTTGGGTTGTTGGTTTTTTTGTTTGTTTGTTTGTTTTACTGGGGTTTTTTTTCCTATTCTAGGTGCCAGCTGGCCAGAACTTAGCACAGATGCTGAATATTTTGTTGTTCCTCAGGAGAGATATGTCCCTTCAGACAATAACCTTGATGTAAAAGCACAGCAGTGTAAATATAGGCACACACTCCTCTCTCTTTCTACAGGCTTGATCCACAATCCAACTCCTCATGATGGTAAAGTCTGTTCTATGGGGGGGCGTTCAGAAGAATTTCTACACATGGACCACCAGGATGTGACTTTAAAAAAAAAAAAAAAAAGAGTTCACAGATGTAACCATATCACTGCATTTCTGTTTGAAGATTTCTTCTTACCTTTAATGTCAGGATGAGAACATTGAGCAGAACTGCAGAAAACTCAAATTCCTGGTCACAAGGACCTAGAAACTATTTTTTCAGGTAGATGTAATCTTGTCATAGCCAAAATCTTAAAATTAAAACAGTTGCATTAATATCTGTGGCAGGAGTTTAAAATACTTGTAGGATGCTGCATCCTAAGTGGCTCCATTCCAAAGCCATGGGCAGATCACCCAGCAAATCAACTGCTACGACAACAGTGGTCTTCCAACTCAAAATCCAACCCCTTTACTTTAAAGAAACATTAATTTCATTCACTAAGTTTCTTTATAAGATGAAAAGGCTTTAAGATCCCATAATAAGAGAAACTAAATATGCAAAAAACACAGACTTACCCTTACACCATCAGAAAAAAATAATCAAAAGCAAGTTAGCAATCAAAAGAATATATTTAGCAAAGAACTACTAGTATTTAAGGAAAAAAAAAGAAATACAGCATGCTCTACCTTGGTTCCTTCTCTGTACACATACTTTTCACTTTCTTCCAGTGACAAAACTACATCACACAACCATAAATATTAAACTGAAAATGCAAAAGATGTATCAAGTGATCTATCCTCATCTCTGATTCTCTGAAAGGCACTGCAATATTTTTCTAATGTGGAACATTTCTGATTCGATTGGCTACGTATGCATGCAAACTTCACAAAAGTCTGTGCAAAAGGTAACTATCCTCATAAAAGCCAAGAAAACAACTCCCTTCGTTGCACTGAATAAAATACTGTTTATTTTATAACCTGAGTAGATCTCTGTGACAAAACCAGACCTGATTCTTAATGTAAAAAATGCCTATTCAGCTTATTACTGAAACAAAGTTTAAAACAGTAAGTAATTTAAAGTATTTATTTCTAAAAAAACCACTTAGTTGTTATTGTTATAAATAAAATTAGGCCATTGGTTAAAAAAAAAGTATTAGAGAGCAGTCCAAGTTTTCCCTCCACACACCAAACTACTGTTTCTTGAATATAATAAATGGGGAGGGCAGGCACCACCTGTTTTGGTTTTTCCCTGGGTCTTTCATCTAGTCACAAGAAATAGAAAAAAAATGTAATAGTTTATAGGGACTGCATGAAAAATGCAAATGCATGAAAACTGCCATAGGAACTCTAATCTAATTCACTGCTTCTACTTCAATCTCAAAGTATT
The DNA here is from genome assembly GCA_013397845.1 of Melanocharis versteri. Lineage (NCBI taxonomy): Eukaryota > Metazoa > Chordata > Aves > Passeriformes > Melanocharitidae > Melanocharis > Melanocharis versteri. The sequence goes on along the minus strand of VZTG01000802.1, from coordinate 387,301 downwards.
TATTCAGACTCCAATACCCTCTCGTGGCAACAGTATTATCATGTATACATACAAAAGACAAGAGTGGAAAAGGACAAAGGTGACAAAGTGACTTTCCCCCTCCCAGCTTTCAGGTATTTTCTGACTCCACAACCTCAAAGCTGCTCTATGATATATCCACTTTTTCAACAACCCCAAGAAGCTGCATTGGAAGCTAACAGCCTACCAGAATGCTGAAGCACTGTTACATCCTTTCCTCTCAAAGACAATCCCAAATTCAGATTAGAAGCTGCAGTGGCATACAAAATTGCAGTGGCTAGCAGCTGAGGGAATTTCAAATTCTCTTTGCACAAATGGGTTCCCCTCATCAATGCTACCGTCCCTAGCAGCTGGCAAATACCCCATAGGGTCAGGCCAAAGGCATGTCTAGTCCAGTGCTGCATCTCCAAGAGTTGTTACAGATGAGTCTCAGGAACACCACAGGTTTGCCAGTTTCTGTAGCTTTTGTACTAGAGATGCTGGAAGGCGATATTTCTAACACCTCCTTACAGAGCTGTTGCCAGTGAATTACAGACTCCCTTTCTGATCTCATCTGTCACCATTAGCCTCCACTACCCCATGCAGCAGCAAGTGCCAGGAGTTCACTGCTATCTGGATATCGAGTTTCAAGTTTCTCTCTGTTCTTGTATCGCAGGAATTAACAAATGACAGTTCCCGAAATTCCATACTGTGATTTCCTAAAACTCAGCTGTCTTCCCCACACACAGTCTGTTCCTCTCTATCACGGCCTTATTCCTTCCTCTTACTGCACGTATCCATCTCTTAGTGACTATTCATCTCAAACAAAGGTTTGAGAAAGTTGAAGAGGCTCAGTTATTTGCTGCAGTGTAACCCACTTGGAAAAGTTTCAAAAGCAAAAAAAAAAATCTGAACATCTGGTAAGAAAAAAAGTGCATCTCACAGCCACCTCACACCTGACGTGCTGGACAAAAGCTAACATTGGAAACAAAAAGGTCTAAGCAACACTAGCTTGGATACAGACACGGTAATATCATCCACTAATATTCAATAACATAAAATGTTTTTCTGGTTTTAAAAGAATTTGTATTTAATTAGTTTTCAGAAATACACCCACATTTTCATACATGTTCATAATGGCCATCTGATACAGTTAACTAGATGATTACCTTATTCCTGTACTTAGAAGCAGTTAGTGATGGTTTTCTGTCTTTCCTAGAACTAAACAGATATAAAGAAACAGGATTCAAACTTAATTTTCAAGACCTTTAGTGCCTTGCATAGGTCAGAGGCTATTTCATCTTTTTTTTTCTGTGCACTTGCTCAGAATCATTCCATACTACACTGTAGCACTTCTTTGTGCATACTTCTGCTCATAAATGGGAATATTACTTACCACTACAAAATCATATAATGCCCAAATTCCTCCTTTCACAGCAAAGGTGCTAAATAAATGCATTATGCTTCTCTTTCTTTGAATCCCACTTGCAACAAATGGTTCTCAAAGAATATTTCCTCTTTTTTGTTTCCCCTATCCCAAAACGTACTTCATAATCAATTTTATGAACAGAATTACGTATTTCCTCAGGCACAAAAAACCCAACTAAAACAAGCTGAAATTCAGATGCTATTTTCTAGTGCTTTCTCACCATCAACACCATTTTACCAAGTGAACAAATACAGTAAGATACAAGTCAGCAAAAGAAGTCATCATAGCAATTTACCAATGATTGGAAAAATATTAATAGCCTCAAGCAAATCAGTCATTAACTCTTACTGATTTGGAGGGTGATATAGCATTAATAATTCAATAAAAAACACATTGAGTAATAAAAGCTTAGGGTTATTTATTTAACCAATTAGATCATTTTTGGCAGCATCCCTGCTTTTGAATAAACCATGCATGTTCTTCAATTAATCATGAGAATTGAAAACTACAAATCTGCAGTCTCTATCTTCCAGTCGAAGAGATACATTGCTTAAGAAGCCCAAAAGATTGAGGGAGAAAATAAGAATAATTTACATTCTCCGTGGACAAAGAGAGTTGGCACTAGAAGATGTGCTAATTAGCAAAGCTCGGCTACTGATGCTTAACGATCTGTTCCTCATGCACCACTTTCCCAATCCACTGAGAGACAGGTACAAATTGCACCTATAAAAAGTTATAATCCATTAGCATGCATATGAGGTGCATCTTGTTACCACTAATGTTCAACAGTCCCCTCTAATCTATGAGAGTGGCAGAAAGATGCAAATGTTTAACTAGAACACTATACTGAATTACCATGCATGTCATTTATCAACAGCTTTATTTTATTTGGAAACCTCACTGTGGCAAACCATTACCACCCTGGCAGTCTAAAGTCAAGGGCGGGGGGGTTCAGTGTTTTGAATGCTTCAGTTTTGGTCTCTCTACAGGGAATCAGTACATGTCTCACAGTCCATACAAACACCTAATTCTCGACTATAAATTCTAAATTCCTTACAATACTGTCCAATTCAAAATCCCTGTTTTCAGCCTCTTTTTCAGCAAGCCAAACAAGCAAAACTCTCCAGAGTGCACCCTCAACTGCAGAAACAAGCTGAATGCCCAATTTTCTTCTATATCTTCCAGATATAGTATCAGATATATCCTGAGATTTGGATTGGCTCTGCTTATTCAGACAAAAAACCAGAATTAGCCACTACAAATCGAACAATCTGCTTTTATCTGATAACTGAAGTGGCTTTAGCAAATGGATGAAAGGGAAATATAAAAGATGGCCATCACTTCCACAAGTCATAATGAAGTTGTGTTCTTATAATTAAGTCTTCTGACATTGAAACTGGGATTTCGTACAAAAAAAACCAAGAAGGCGATGTTTATTTACTTTTAATATTAGTCATCCCAGAAGTAATGCTTCACAAGTTGAAAAACAATCTTTATAATGATTATTTTCAAAAGAAAATTTCACCTTCATTAAACAGAGTAAGATGTGTCAAACTTGCTTTCGAGAGAAATCAATGAATGCTAACTCATTGTAGATCCTATATATAGACCTGAAAAGACAAGAGCAAACTAAAAGAAAGAAAAAAGAAACCCACGACAAAAACCACCGATGACATCCACATTCTTTCCCCTTAATTTTTTTCAGAGTAAACTAAAAATTCCATCACAAAACTATTTCATATTATTTTAATCCAGTCAGATTCCTAATTCTGGCTCAGGAGATGGGGCGTTAAATTCATTTTAATTGTCAATATCCCATTTCTCTGTAGCATTTTGGGGCCTTAGCAGGTTTAGGGCAGATTTGTTTGTTCTTTTTAAGTAAACGTTAATATTTCAACATTGTTACCTTCTAAATCAGCATCTTCAAGAAGGTATGCTTATATCACATCCATATCTAACCACCTATCCACACATCCCAGTTTTCTGTGGGGAAACATCTGAGCAACTAGCATGAACAAGGGACTTTTTGGTCTCTTCAACTAAAAACACCCAAACTTCTAAGCATTTACTTCTATATGCACAGGAGAACGGTTTTAGTGAAAGGAATGCTTCCCCATATTAATGAATACCTCATTTTTAAAAAATTATCTTCCTATTTAAATTTAATCTGCTTGTTTCATTAAGTATTCAATCAGCCCTCAGTTAAAAATTTGGTATTACTTCAGACAACTAACAGTCGTGAGCTTTGGTTGGGTTTTTGTGTTTCTTAATTAATCCCCCATGCAAGAAGAGGCAGGAAATGCTTCAAATCTCAAATGTATAAAAGAAGGACTTGGTACTTTTTGAAACTGCATAGTAATTCATAGCAGCTCAGAACAAGAGACCCATACATATTCTACACCCAAAATTTCTCTTCTCTAATAAGGATTTTAGAAGATACAGGGTGTAAGTGTGAGTTCTGAGCAAGGAGTATGAAAACAATAAACAGATTCATATCAGTAAACCCACAGCAGGAGCACAACACACCTGCACAACCCTGACATGTCAGCGAAGGCCTGAAATGTAGCAAACATTTAACAAGTCACAGCAATAATATTCCTTTGGTTACTTATTGTTCAGGCATCTAGGAAGTATGTTATATGGTTCCAATACAAAACCCACGACCACAACAGAAGACAGTAACTTTGAACTAAGACCAAAAGCAAAATACAAATTATAAAAATAAAAAACAAACAAACAAACAAAACCTGAATAAATAGCACCACCGTGACAATATACTTGTATAGTCTTTCACGCCAGCACAGCACACAGGTATTTCAGAGGATACCTTTGGCTTTTTCAACTGTTCTCTCTAACTCTCATGACGAAGACAATGTGGTGCTGATTCCAGAACTGATCTTCAGCATCTGTTCTGCTAAATGATGATGATTCATCCTGTCCCGTGTCTCAGTGATGCCCAAACTGAGTGTGCATACCTCCTGTGACTAAATAACTGAAGCTTTCAAACCACCAACACCATGTGTCAACCAGCAGCTTTTCCCCATTTCCACATCCAAAATACCTCCCTTCCCATTCTTATTTTTTTACTTTTTCCCCCAACACCTTCTATTCTGCAGGGATCCCATTACATGTCATAAGTGAAACAGACATACAGGGTTTTCTTCCTTCTCTCCTTTAGCCATTAATAGAAGGGAAACAATGAAATATATAATAATAATGGTTACTTGTAGTAGCACTGATTAATCTGGATGTGATTTGGAGATGTTTATTTTTCTTATTATCAGAAAAAAAAATTACTTCAAGCAAGCAGTAACTGCCCATGCAGGAAAAAAAACTTTAACAACAAAATTAGTTTTAGCTGAAGAAACACAGTAGCTTGCACCTCAGAATTCTGACAGAATTGGCCCATGAAGTCACTGGTGCGACAGCAAAGAATTTTAACAACCAATCAAGACAAACACAAATAGTTAAGTGGAAAAAAAAAGGTGAGTGGGAAACAAAAAACCACCATCTATCTCAAGTCAAACAGGAGTGAAAAAAGTGAAGCAGCCCAAAATCAGAAGTAGTCAGGCACCCAGAGAGCTATTTTCTTTCAAGATGGAAGATGGTTAAGAACCAGAAGTGGAATATAAATCTATAAAGGACACAAATGCGAATAAACCAAAACCATTCAAATGTGCACGTGTATGACATTTAAATAAAAATACATTCCTCGCCTTAGAGAAAAGAAGGCAGGAAACCACCTAGTATGGAGTAGAATTCACAGAGATATTCTTTAAAACCTTGCAGTAATCACATAGCTTTATCAATTAGATGCAAAATCTGTTCTGAATGATAGGAACATTTCCTTCAGATTTCTACAACAATTGCATACTGTAAAGCCTCACAACAGGAATTCTGCCTGCAGATTTGCTCTGACAAGTTTTTGCAGCTCTACGCCAAACTCTTCTCAGCAGTTTACAGCACTTGCACAGTAGCTACAGCGTGTCCTGCCCTGCATTCATCACTTAGTATTCCATATAATCACCATACCTTTCACCTTGGAAGGGACCTCAGGATGACCTAGTTCAATGTTCTGCTCAAAGCAGGGACAACAGGGAATTCAGACCAGGCTGCTCAGGGCTTCATCCAGCATGGTTCTGACAGCCTCCAGGTGCGGAGAGCTCACAATGTCTCTGAGCGACCGGTTCCAGTCCTTAAATATCTTCATAGGGATTTCTTTTCCCCACTCAGAACTGAAAGTTCCATGCTTCAATTTAGTACTGACATGCCATTTTTTCTCCATGTATCTTCTACTAGGCCTCCTCACATCACCTCTTTTGCAGTCTGAACAAGCACAACTGTCCCAGTCTCTTCCCTCCCTTCCATGCTCCAGTCCTCTGACTGTCTTACTGCCTGTCCATGGATTCACTCAAGCTTATCAGCATTCTTGTACCAGGAGAGCCAAAACCTGACACAGGACTCCATGCACGGTCTAATAAGTGTCGAATAATGGGGAATAATCACTTCACCTACTGGCTCTACTCCCATTGATGTAACCCAGAATATTGTCAGGGCACACAGCTGGCTGTGTTTAGACTTCCGTCAACCCACCCCAATTAACTCTTAGTTGCATTATGATTTTTATCCTCACAATGATACTGATCTATATATTCATCCAGATACTCCTAGATGCAAAACTGATACCCTGAGCTACAACTATAAACTTTTTAATGAAAACTATTTCGCATATGAAAAAAAAACAGGCTAGCTAAGACAATAAAGAACACATTTAGTTTAGAAAGAGTTATTTGAATACAAAAGCTAACCAAAACACAAAGGTATAGTAAAACAAATAAATCAAAACTTTACACAGATCAACAGGCACCTTGAAACTGATTTTTCCAGTTTTACAGTAGTATGATCTTGTTGACCACAAATTGGAGAAATAAAGGCAAGTTATCATATTATCACTTTCTGTGACTGCAGCACCTTGCAGTTCCAGTCAGAGGCAGATTTCTCAGCTGCAGAAGTATTTTCAAATTAATTTTTAAGTAATCATTCACAAGAGTCCATAAATTTTAAATTTTTTCACAAAACTTCTGGTGAGCTGTGTGTACATAAATCATTAAGCAGTTCCAATTTATAACCCTCCATGTGCATTAGACAAACTCTGGAGAGCTTTGTAATCCCACTTCAACATGCAGCAATTTCAGTATTGGAAAGAATGTCAAAGCATGGCAACACGTGAACAAGTCATTACCAATCTAACAAACATGTAAACATATTCTGAAGACTAACAGATTAAAAAAATTTGATGGACTAAACTGTATTGCTTTCAAGACATCCAAGTAATTTCTTACTTCAATTAATTGAATATATTTAAATAATCAGCTTAAATTAATACATATATTTTTTTCTTCATTTTAGCATCCTGCAGTTCACTGGAACATAACAAGCATTAATTAATCACATAAACAGAATAAAATTACCCATATGAATGCTGGAATAATTCACTGTGCTTACAGTTTGAGTTACAACATTGTTGATAGGAAGTGCATTAGCTTCCAGTCTCAAGGCTAAATAAACTTGCAAAGTTTGAATTTCATACCCCTGAAAAATTAACTTGACAAACACAGAAGGCTTTCACAGTAAATTTTCACACTGACCAATAAACTTCAAATAAATCACAATCTTGGGCTCAAAAGTGTTGACATAAAAAAACTCCATCAGACTGCAAATACTGTTTTCCAAAAAGTAAGTACTATTTTTCTGTTATTTTTTCTTAAACTAGAGTCTAACGATTTAAACATACAGCATTCTTTGAGTACATTAAAACCAAGTAATTTTCAGATGTCTATATTCCCAGAACTATTACTCCACAATTTCAACATCCGTATATCATTTTATATGAAATAAGAATAGTAATTCTCACTCCAGGTAGTTTTTATGTCCCCGATACCATGATCCAGTAAGGAAAGATAAAAACAACCTGGCCAGTGGGAAAAGAAAGAAAAGCATTAACACTGCAGCTTTGTGCTCTCCTTCCAAAACTGAACCCACTCCGAAGCAGATCTCAGCTGAGCTTCTGTTCATGTTACTGGCAATCTGGATGAATGGATGTAGAAAGAGGAAAAGCATCTGTATGGGTGCTGAGAATATTTCACACTGCAGCCACCAGGAAATATTTGCATGTCCTTTTGATTAAAATTCAATGAGAACTTCGTGTTCAGTTCTAAAATCATTACGTGCTTGTAACAGAGTAACACATCATAGTGACAACTGGGATATGCTTTCAGGCCAAACACATGCAAACAAAAGATTGTATCTACGCAAGCACAGCCTGATAGTGACAAGCATTCTTTGAAGTCCTAACCCGGCATTATCTCTGCAAGAAAAACAGGATCATCCCTTTTAACTGCATTTGTGAAGCCTTCTGTCTTCCAGAAGGTGTACTCAGAAACTCAAAATCAGGATTTGGTGGGGAAACATTCTACTTTTGCGTGCAGTGCCTTAAGAAGCTGCTCAGCACCACCATGCAAGATAAACACAGTACAAAAATCTAGCAAATAAGGTAGAACAAGACTCAAAACTTATCCACTTAGATCCTTGAGATGTAAAATGTTCTAACTGGAGAAAGGACACCTTACATGCATAGATGGAGGGACCTGTGCCTCTGGGAGGCCAGCAACCTTCTGCCCTGCTCAAGGCTTGCTGAAGGAGCCCTGGAAACTGGCAGGAATCCTCTGATCCTGAGCTACCACCAGCCAGGGCAAGGCCAGCAGCATCACTGACAAAGCCATGAAATCAAGGAGACCAGGTACTAAGCTGAAAGCTGGTCTATTTCTGTTCCTGTCCTTCCCTGTTTCTGGAGATGAACAAAACAGCCACTAGGAACAGCATCTGCAGGCATTTGTGCAGACCACTGCCGCTTGGCAAGTACAGCCTGAGAGGACACAGCTTGCAGGCACAACTGCTCCTCCCTGCTCTTTCTACACCTGCAGGGTGTTCCACAAGCAGCCTTTTCAGCAGCTTGAAGGGACCTACAACAGCACAGTAATCACCTCGGCCAGGGCAGGGCAAGGCAAGGCAAGGCTTGCGCTCCACGGCTGGGAGCAGAAGGTGTTGGAGGACAGGGATGAAGCCCTCCCCTGTCAGTGACAGGGCCCTGATGCCTGTGCCTGTAGCTGGGTGTAGGTGACAAGGTGTTGTAGCAGCAAGGGCTGAAGGGGCAGCCTCTGTGTGGAGCATCTGCCCGGAGCTCCCACACCTGACACAGCTGCAGCGGCCCCAGCGCAGGGCACGGCTGAGCCCCTCAGCCCCAGGGAAAGCCTGGGCAAGGGAGGGTAAAACGCTGCCCGGCAGCCAGGGCTGAGCCGGGGGAACCGTGCCAGAAACACAGAGGAGGGACACAGAGACCCCAGGAGCAGGAGCAGCTGGATGGGCATCTGGCAGCCAGTCATGGTCAACCCACCAGACATCCATGGTAAATACTCCTAGACCAGCTGAAAGCAATGCTGAAAACACTACACCACACTCAAATATTGCTGTTCACCCTTGTGCGTCATCATCCACAGATACTCAAAGGCAGACACACAGGTGCAGCATCAAATTATCAAACAAGAATATAATTTCAGGTTTCTGTGTTAAGCCGTCAGAGTTTTGGCAAATGGGGCAGCAAATAGTGCTGGCTTTTAAAGAATATATCCCAATTTTAATAACTTAGAGATTAATTAAAATTCCTTGTTCTTATTAAAAATAGTGTGGCTATAAAAGTACAAAAATTAGTCAGCGACTCAAAGTCACATATAACATTAGCAACTATATCAAATTCATTAGATCTCAAACAAATAAGCCCTTTGTTTGCTGCCCACCTTCCACATTTTCCAAAGCGTTTCTTTTGAAAAGTATATTGTTGATTTGTGGTTGGTTTTTTTTTTAAATAACAATCCTATTTTTTTCCTTCTTCCCCACCCTATTTCTCTTTAAGAGCTCATAGCCTACTACTACCAAAATCCACTATTCAGTATCATAAATACCGTTAAATTCAAATGAAAGAAGGCTTTGATTTCAAGAGATTACTCTTATCTGTACTACAGGCACTTGTGCCCTCTGATGAATCCGCTATCCCAAAAGGATTCCCAGCCACACTAGTAAGCTACTCCTACAATGCTCCTAGAATCCTCCTCAAGTCACCCAGTATGATAGTACTTGGCTGCCAATAATATTTTGGGAATTGTTAACATGCTGTTGGATCTCTTCAATGCAGGAACATCTGCTGCCAAGTGCAGGGAGGGAGGAGATTGGAAAGGCTGAGACCTACCAAACACTTCTGACACAAGAGGATAAGAAAAATTTCTCCCACGAGAAAGAACAGTTGGGTTTAGTCCTATGTGTATCCCAGGCCAGGCATTTCCACTACTTTTTAAACTAATTTGACTTTTACTAGCCTGAACGCTCAACATCTGAGCAAAGAATAATTTATCCTTTCCACTACTAAGTACTTCCATTAGTAAAAAAGACTTTGTGGAGAAATTTATTGAGTAACTGCCAATGCAGTTTGAAGAATGTTGCACTATCATTTACAAACACAGCCGTCTCAGGAAATAACTCCATCATCTGCAACAAGTGGGTATTGGCAGAGTCATATTAGAATTATAACAGAAGCAATAAGTAGATATTTATTAACTTTACTAGTACAATACATAAGATTTCTAAGGCATTGATTTAATTCTTATTTAATATAGTTTTTGTTTAATGTATTTAATACTGGGAATAAAAAATATTTTATTGTATATTGCTTAAAAATTTATTAAAAACCTGTCAGCACTTGAATTAATATTACTTACTAATTAGAAAATTTTCAACTGTTTCTTTAAGGTCTTTTGGAATACTGCTAACAGTTAAGTGTTTTAAAAAAGATGTCTAAAAAGTTCCTATGTTACTAACATTTTATTAAAATTTAATCTGCAAGGAAGCTGAGAGGGGCAAAAAAAAAAGTTCATCTGATTACAGAGAAAACTGATTCCCTTCACCCCACCTTCCTCCCGAGCTTAGGTCCAAATGACCACATTAAGATTTAAATTCAATTGAGTAAAATAAAAGAGTTCACCCCAACCCCACAATTATAATATAAGAATATTCACACTACACCTGAATGTTCTAATATGTATTCATGGAATAATTTCTACAAATTAGTTTTGTATCAGCTTCAGTATTTTGGAATATTAAAAAGGGTTCTACTACTAAAAAAGATACAGTATAGAATGGGAATGCAGTTATTAAACATATTAAACATATATTTCCTTTACATTTGAGAATTTGTTCCTGTATGCTTTTTGAGACAACTGTATATAAACAAAAAACCATTAACTTGTCTACACATATCAAAACACACAGTGACTTTAAAAAACCTTTGTTCCTACTATTCTCTAAGTCATAATTTCTCATTAATTTTTATTCAGTGTCATTGGTAACTTTAAATAGTAAGACAACAACTCAAATGCTGCCAGGTCTTTCATCATGGCCCACATATGAGCCACTCTAGTTTGTTTTAACAGAGATTTTACAAAGAAATCAAGTAGGTCTTCCCATAAGAGAGATACTGACTTTTGAACATACTATTCATCCAAATTTTACAAACAGTAAAAAAGCCTTTCAATTACATGATGCAAACTTAGAGCTTCGCTGATAAAAACCTCTGTGGCTCAAGGTACTTTAGAAGCAACAGTCTTCTCTATGTCAGAATGCAAAATTTTAAGTACGTAAATGCCTTTTAAGAATAATCTCACTTTTATGCAGTATTTTCCCCCAGAAATCTTACACATCACAGCAAAAGTAAAATGTCACTGATCAGCAATCACTGACTGAAAGTACAGAGTTTTGAAACCTAAGCACAGAAATGTTTCCCCCTGCCCACATATTTACACCACTCGATTTCCTGCCTTAATCTTCCTTTGATCTCGCAAAAGGTTTTTTCCAACATTTCACAGATAAAAAGGTTAATATCTATACTCTTACAAAACAAAAGGCCTATAATCTGCATTTTATAGACAACCTCTTTAGAGATTTTGTCTAATCCCCATTATCAACATCTCTCATCTTCCAGATAAAGTCTGGATTTCAATTCCATACTTCTTTGAGACACTATGAGTTGACAATGTTAAACTTTGTAAAGTAAAAATTCTAAGAACACAGGAATTACCTTAAGGAATATACTTGCTTTGTCTTCCAATTGAAAATATCAATAGACTAAGTATGATTTATTCCAGGAAAGCTGATAACACAACTCAGTAAGAATGATAAACGAAGACTGCATTTGTTACACCAGCTTAATGTCTTTTGTTGCAGAACAGTGTCATGTTTCATAATAAGAATTATAAATTTCTTGTCAGTTTAGTTGTTCAAGGTTATGCATTTCTGACAGTCATCTAGTTGTGTTTTAATAGAAATCAGAAGTTCAATATTGTGTCTAAATGTTCAAATATATTGTTAGTGTATGCTAACTTTACTTTTAAAGTAAAAAAACTAAATCAGAACTTCTGAAACAGTATTTCCTAAAAAATGTTCGTAACAGCAACAGCTGAGCTGATAATTAAGTGCAATTTTTTAAAAAATGCATTTCTATTGCCATTAGTTATATTTAGGATAAATAAATAAGTCCCTGCATTTCAAGCTATGAAGTTACATTGCCTGTAGTGCAGCTGTCTGCACAGGATCCCTCCCTGGCTCAGGCCAGGCATTCTGGCACTGGAGTATTAATATTCAGCTTGGCAAAGTAGCATAAGCAGAGACTGTCAAATAGGATAAGTGGGAGGTTGGGGGTATAAGGGATATAGAAGATGGCATCTATTTTTATGAGATAGTTTAATTATCTATGAAATTATTGATCCTGTGTTAGGAAGCAGCTGAGCAAGTGTTTTAAAGAATGCTGTGAGCAGCCAGCTCCTGATTAAAAGAACACTCATGCCCTTAAAGGAAACTGGAAAGCAAAATATACTTTGGCAGTTGGGAAGAGCACTTAAGGTAGAATAGAAATAAAAACTTAAAATATTCATGTCTCTGTGTGCCAAGTAGATTTTTTTCATACAGAAAATTCTACATGACTTCAAATACAAAATTTTAGAAATATTTTCCTAGTTTTCTCACTAAATTTCCTCAAAATGAGCAATGTTGCAAGATGTTCTATTTTGTACAGATAAGTATTGGCCAAACTACAAGTTCCTAGTCAAATGATTTTCCCATGAACCACAGAGTGGGCACACAGGTATTTTGTGCACCAGGAAGATAATAAATGTTTATGTCCTGTGAACCAGAATAGTAGTTTAGACCCAAAAATGTCATCAGCTAGAAACCCAAAGGCTCAACCTCATTCTATAAGAGAATCTCCTTAATTTCTTTTTTTTTTTTTTTTAAGGTGAACTCCTTTAACCAGTGACTAAGTTCTTCTAATCACATTTGTACAGTCAGCACCTATGACTCCAGGTACAGTAAAGTTACTCCAAGCTCCTGTCAACATCACACTTCCAGTCTCTTTATGTAAACATACACAATTAACAAGCAGTAAAGAAATCACTTCAGTCTGAATTATAAACCAAATGCTGCTATTCCTCACTTCCCAGATACCCATAAACTGAGCTGTGACTCAAAATTCACAAGGCAAATCTAAGATATAGGGTAAACACAGTTCCTTATCTGCAACATTCTATGGCCAAAGTCTCACTAACATAGCAAAAGACTGCACACTTATCCTCTTCAAACAGAGGGCAGGGCTTGTTTACACAAGGAAATGCCCACACAGTTCTGTGGCTATGGTTATAATGGAACTTCTCATAAATAGATCAGAAAAAAATGCTCCTTTCTCCTCTTCTCACTTACTACTGCAAACCTAAGTGGAAGTTTCCACCATTTGCCAGTGGAAACCCTTGGCCAATTCGGTTAAGGCCGCATTTCACCAAATTTTCTTTTCAGATTTTATCTATGCTGCAGACATACCAATTAAGTTTTATGTTGGTTAGCATAGGTATCAATAGCAGGACAGGCATGAATCTGATCACGTCCCAACAAATCTAAACTAGGGGTGAAGCTCAAGTCACCAATGTTTCCAACCCATCAGTCCCTGAAATAGATATGGGAAAACTAGCCTGGGAATATGTGTGTGCATATCAGTCACACTTCCCCAACACAGCGTGGTCCTACCCACAACTTGGTACTTGGAGAAGTCAGATTTGGCAACTCAGCACGACCCACTACTCATAAACTGTTACTTAAACTGTTACTGAGGACCATCTTTACAACTATTTTCATTTTATTAATGTGGGCTTAAAAACTAGTGCTCAAATAGTATGATTAGTGGGTCCTTTCCAACTCAGAATATTCTATGATTCTATAAAAATTAAACACATTAGGCAGAGTAATTTATTACATAAAGGAACCACGCCATGGGTCCTGAGACAGTAGTAACACAAGAGAAGCCAAATTCGAATACTTGGCTCCTCTCTGAACATTTATCTTAATTATTTTTCATTTTGGAAAACCTGTGTTTGTATTCCTTCACACACAAACCTTCAAGACATACTGTGAAAGCACAGGCAGACTTTTAAGTTAATGATTAATAGTGAATAATAAATACGCATGCAGAAGAAAACTCCAAGCCTTTATACTAGGAGGGTAATTTTGGTTATTTCCAAATTACTGATCCTTTCCTGTTTCATTAAAAAGCTTCATAAAAGTCTTGATCCCAACCTTTTCTACTTTTTAGTACTATAAATTCAGGAAGAATGTACAAGTTGCTACTTTGAACTTAAAATGACATAATTCTTACTTGGGGGTATTTTGCACATTTGGAGGGTTAAAATATGTTCTCTGTGAACTACAAAGAGGAGTAAACTCTCCCAATCCTTCTGGTTCAAGTACACACCTCTAGATACGCCAGATCCAACATGTTAATCAGCCATTATCCAATCAAGTATTTATTCATTCATTGCATCAACAAAATTTTACCTCAATACACTATTATATTGTCACATTCATATTCCCAAGCTCTACTCATTTTTTTAAATATTTCACAATTACAAATAGTTTTTTTTCCTTGAAGGCCACAAAATCAGATTACTTTCGTGCTAAATAGCAATTTTTGACACATGGCGTTACAAAAGAGTCAATGAAAATTATTTTTATATACAAAGATTTGAGGGTCTGAAAACTTTTATTTTAACCCTATTTTCCCTCAAAAATCACTTTATTCATTTCATCATGCTTTTGTTGTATAAAAACAGTGTCAAAGACTTATATTTGAAAACTTATACTTGAAAATGTCTAAATAAACTCCTATTTTGACTATCCAGTTGCAGAACAATTACTTAAATTTTGCTTTTTCCTTTGTGTAATAAAACCACAAAAAATAAATAGTTAAGCAAGTATGAAGAAAAACATTCTATCAAAAGACAACCAGTATTGGTTCTTGCGAGAGTGAAATGACTGGGTGGTTCCCAGACTTGTCCCAGATCAGGTATTAGCAGTTAATTTAGAGGTCTTATTTCGTGAATATAAAAACACAACAAGTGCTACTGACATTAGCACTGAAGTACATGACGCAATTCAGAGTCCAGTTTCACCTCAGACGAGTTTCAAAAAACCCACAAATTGTCTATGAAACTCAGAAATCCACGGTAACTTGGAACTGAAGGTTTCCAGCAAAAAACTATTTTCCTTGAAGTCAGCTAGACAAGCAATTCCTGGATGTCCTAAGACAAAATATGCTTTTCTTCTGTCTCTGTGTGTGTTGCACAGGCTGCTTTTGAATGGCTACACAAATGCCTTGCTCAGCAGCAAGCTCCGTGCTTATCGTACACAAGATTGCACTGAACACAGCAGTCCATAAAACAACACACATGAATGTTTCATGCAGCACAAAACAGACTGATTTTAAAAACAAAATGATAGGCATTGCAATCAAGGAAAAATCACCCAGAAAGTGCCTGCAGTCAGGTCCCTTCCTTGAACCTCTTTGCCGTCTACCCTGGAGTTGTTGACCAGGGGGATACAATTTGCAGATGCGGCGAGTCCCCCCGCCGGCAGGCTAAAGAGGGGTCAGGATCTGGGTGGGAGAACTGCAGCCCCTCTCATTTCTCTTCCAGACAGCATTACACCCAGCCAGGCATCAAGGCCACAAACATCAAAGGTTCACAACTTGTTCACTGCCCACACCCAGAAAAGTCTGCAGAAGGTTTTATGAGAAAAGCAGCTGGACTGTCAAGGACAGTTTGCTCCTACAATAAACTCTGTTTTAAGGTCTCATCTAACTACTACCTATATATCGTTATTTTCATTGTTCATTTCCAAAAGAAGCTGGTCAATTTAGAAACAACTTTACTTAGGACCTTAAGAACACTACAAAAGTTCATCTCGGCAAGGCTCAACTACTGAAGTTTATCGATGCAGGAGGGTAGGGTTGAGAAGCACTTCACTTAAATGAAGTTAAACTTGTCGACTTGTCAAAATGGAAAGTGATAAACAGATATTTCTGTTGCTTTATTTTGTCAGAAGCTAGCAATCTTGGTTTTGGAATGCTGTTATCAGCTATATACAAATACTACTGGTTTTCACATTAATGGATAGCACTTGCCATACACCTGCCAAAAAAAAATTCCAGAAATACTTTTTTCACCACCAAAAGTACAACATAGAATAAAAATTCCTCAGTATTTTTCATCTATAGGCACTTTTATATTTTTTGGTTTTTAAGCTCTCTTGGCTGTCAGCGGTCACAAAAATTTCAGATGTCAGAATAAGAAGTTCTGTTTAATCTCAGACCAGTGAATGCACAGACAACCAAAATGCAGATTACTATACAGTACCCTCATTCTGTGCCTAAATTCTTGCCGGGACAAAGCAATTACTGCAATGCCTAAAAAAAGGTACAATATAGTAAACCATGCACAAAATGATTACAGATCAGGTGTACATTAGGAGTACCTTACCAATATAGCAACTCTACCCCTTTCATTTAAGAGGCAACTACACTGGCAAAGATATCACAGAATCACTGAAAGGCTGAGGTTGGCAGAGACCTCTGGAGGTCATCTGGTCCAAAACCCTGTTTAAGCTGGGTCACAACAGTGTCCAAGCAGCTTTTGAGTAACTCCAAGGATTGAGACTCCACAGCCTCACCTGGGATGTTATACTCTGTATTACACTCTGTATCAATACAGCAAAGCTGTAATGCAAACCACAGAAAGCCAGTTTAGGTTCCATTTTAGTGCTCTAAGGGCTTTTCCTAGCAGAAATCCATTGGTAACACAGCACACCTTTCCATCTTTCTGCACAACTACATCACTCCTAGGCCACACAGGGGTCATGCAGATAAAGGTGATATTAAACATCAGTCTGTCCTATCATTTGTGATGCATCCCACCGAGCAAAGGCATTGGCAACATGGATACGCAGGCACCAAGCCTGAGCTGCCCTAAAACTCACAAAGTCCATGAGTGGAAGTACCTCATACCATCCTATGGATCTGCTCAACACTGGCAACTATCACACTAATTCGGTCTACAACAGGTTGGAAGGATTCCCCAATAATAAATTTGTGATTACATTAAAACTATTCTAAGAGAAGACACTACTCTCAGCACGTACTGTTCCTATCCAGCTCACGTAGGATTATGTGAATGATCACTGCAATTGAAAAGTAGCACCTTGTTATTTTTTATTTGCAAGGGTAGCAACTATCTTTTTGGTGAAAGTTTTCCCAACATCTATTGCATAAAGCTGTATTTCTAGTAGCTGCTTGTCTACCTTTCCTTCATGCAATATGCATTGTGTGGTCACAAGAGACCATTAAGGAATGGTAAAGAAATTGGTTGTGTTATGATAATTTGAACGGAAGGAAATAAATCAGAAAACTAATATGATGTCTTAGAAATTAAAAGGAATTAATCAGAATTATTAACAAAAGAGAGCATAAAACTTTGCAGAATTTCTTCATGAAAAATACTATTTCGAAAACTCCGTTTTGTCTCCATGGAAACATACAGGAACAGCTAACTGAAACTATTAAAAGTATTTAAAATATCTGTTCTTAGCAAGAAGTTACATGGACCATGAAGATGAACTGCGACAGACTGAGATTACTCTTCACGAAATAGGAATGCCAGGTTCTCACCAACTGAAGACACTGGGCTTTAGTTCTTAATAGCAGCAAAGACATCTCCTATATTAGAATATAAAAAAGACTTTAAAGGGTATTATTTCATCACAGCAAGACTAGCTCTCTCTTTGAGGGCATTTTACTTCTCAACAGACCTACTGAGAAAACTAACAGGAAACCAAAACCAAAATAGCTTAAAGTTCCTATGCTTTCAACAAAGTCATTTTCTCTCATATCAAAGTTTAATTAAACAGTTTTCTTTCAAGCTTTCTGACATGTGAGCAAAGAAGTAAATACACAGACAACAGTTACTGGTAATAATCAATAATTACTAATGGTTTGTTGGGAGACATGTTGGGGGTTGGGTCTTTTCTCCTTTTACTTAAATAAGGGGAGGGGGGACCTTCAAAAATCTCAAGTTTGTCATACCTCTAGGCAAAGACATGCAATTTATCTTAGAAGAAATCTAATCCAAGTTGAATTAACAATGAGTTAAAGTAAGAATTTCCTTCAAGTCTTTAACCAAGACACCACTCTTCTTGAGGGAAAGGGTAAGAGGCTGCAAGAGAAGTGCCTGGGAAGCATGGTTAGTACCTTCCCATCACCACATCTCCAAAATTGTATCTGCTTTAAAAAAAAAAATAAATAAACCAAGAATTCTGGCTTCCTTCAGGTGCTGCATCACCCCACGGCACAAAAGAGAGACAGTGTCTGCACTGAGAAGGAAGAGCAAGAGTGTCAGCAGCAACAGGACACAGAACATTTAGATCTGCACATGTTGTCAAAGCTGGTCAGTATAGGAACAGTGCCCTTGAAAACAGAATTTCCCTAGAGTTACCCTAGGACAAGAGCAACTTTACCTGGCCACATCTAGAACAGAACACATCTGGCAGAATACAGCTATAAAGGATTTCTTAGAGAATTCACAGACACGAATTCAAAAGTTTTTATTCTCTCCAGGCATCTTTAGCTCAGACCCCAGTGGTGCACATCTAAAATTCTGAAGGCCAAATTGAGACTTAATAACCCTACAGTAATAATAATGTTATGGTACATAACCACTATACTTGGCTGTTCTCCACTTCCTGATTTATGAGAAAAGATGAGTAGTTCAGCCCTCTGGAAAAAAAAAAACAAAACAAAACAGATACTTCATAGGAAGAAGTGGATTTTCTCTTTCTAAAAGATAAATAAATAACAGGATGAGGAAAATATACAGGATGTGATGCTCCATTAGTGAACATCACATCTGTTACTCATATTTTAATATCTTCCCTGCCACCCTGAAGTATACCATGTGCAATTAAGAGGAAATTGCAATGCAATTTTTTAATAAATTATTGTCAACAGGCATACAGTATTAAGCCAAACACAAATCACTAAATCAATTCAGCACCAGTTTAAAAAGTTTCGATTAATCCTCAATTCATTGTTATGTTATTATAACATCTTATTAAATGCACCCACCACTTTAAGACTCCCTCATTTCATTTGTGATTACAGTAAATATTGATTGCAATGGTGGCCTGGAGACAGCTCCAAGATGTGCAACTGTAGTCCCTGAAGGCAGAGATTAGTGGGAGTATTCTGTTCCCATGTCTGCCCTTCAGACAGACTCAGCATAGATATGAAAATTTAATATCCTATTTTACTGTTTCAAATGCATACCTGCCTGGATTTTATTCAATTAAGCAGAGAAATTTCTTGCACTTTTTTAATAGAAACCTTAATCGATTTTATCTTTAAATACTGTTTTGGAAACTGTTTCAAAGCAGCTCTGAAAATAGTCTGAAAAGTGAATCACAGTCTCAGAGAACAACTAAGAGCATTGTAATTTCTTCTCCCTGGTTTTTCAAGAAAACCAACACATACAGATCGCAGAGGGCAGAGCCAATTTGGCTGGAACTGTGCTCATCTAAATACTAATATGTAGTGAGAGACTACACCTCTCTTCTGACATCTGCTCCTTCAGCTGTACAGAAGTGTCCTCCTTCACCCCATTCTTCCTTTCACATCCCCCTCCTTCTAAGGGGACATCTCCAGCATCTCCCTCCGAAACCTACAACGAGCTCTGTTCCCAGAAGGTGCTGAGAACCCAAAGTTTCTTCACACCCTTCTCGCCAGGTTAAGGGAAAGCCTAGCAGAGTCCTCATGCACAAATTTATAATCCAGACCAGCCTCCCTGCACCTTCCAATGGGACAGCTCTAAAAGACATATTGTCCACAAAACTCCTCCTACCATAACCAAGTTGATACACTGCAAATTTGATCATGGTTTTTCAGGTACTTCAATAAAGAATAAAAATAACATGAATTTTAATTTTCACACAAATAGATTAATCCTGTGAAACATATCCAGAAGATTAGCTTGTCTAAATACCTGGTATACACTCCCTGGCTGGTTATTTAGAATTATGGGGACCTAACTATGAGATAAAGCCTGGTTTCATTTAGAGACACCACTAACCTTTGACAGAGAATTCCGTCACACCTTGAACCCATTTCCATTAGAAGATTTTGCAGAGCACAAATGCCACACATGCACACACCAATCTAAAATAGACCTAAAATCAGACAGCTATACGTTGGCATGAGGCCCAAATTAATTAATACACAAATAGTACCTTATTACATGAAAGCACCGTCAGTACTACTTGCAATTTTATTGCCATTGGAACATAATTATCCTTTGTTCCAACATTTTTATCTAGTTGTATGTGATCTCATAAAAGCCGCCAACACTATATCTGCATAAGCTGATTAAACGGTACCAACGAATATTCCCAGGCACTGGAATCAAATTAACTTTTTTGCAATTCATCCATTTACGCACCAGGAACAAAATTTCTTCTGTTTTCATACATTAATGAAACTAAGGCCAAATCTCGTGTGAGTGTGCACACGCTCAGAATAGCTGACATGAATTTCCATAACGCATCTACAGATCAAGCTTAGCTGCACTGCAAGTTCATATGGCATAGTACATGCAGATTAAAAAATCTAATTAGACTTTCTGGAACTTTTTTCCTATCAAAATACCTCAATAAAGCAGTCAAACCTCCAGAAGTGCTCAGTAGTAAGTGGATTACACTTTTTTGCAGGCACAGTTGGATCCTGAGAACTCTTAAACAAGGCAAAGCAAAGTAATAGCATGATCACTTTTGCCATCTGCTGCAACAGCTATTGGCCTAAGAGTGAGTAATAATTATAGCAATTCAGTCAAATTATAAATTACAAAGTCAAGACAGGAATGCTGGTATAAACACACGCTAACATGGCGACACTCTCGCTGTCCGGCCCAGGGATCACGGAGCACCTAGTTCAGGCTATGGAGACTACTCTAGACTATTTTCTGAGACGTGCCATTGCCTCTGGCAAGAGGGGAAGGATGGGGCACCAAGCATCTTCCTATTGCTCTTCTGAATTCCACCTAAATCTGCTATGCCAACCAAGGAGGCTGAGCTAAGCAAAGAGCATACTGCTGACAGAGTAGATGGATCCACTCCACCTTCACCCTTCTTTGTCCACTCCTTGGAGTTCACTGTGATGCTTTTCAAGCCAGTTCACTCCTCTGAGCAACAGAAAAATGTTCTCATTTAGGGGTGAATCAGGTCACCTTCAATAGATAGGACCCAGCACAGAGCCAGAACTAGGACTGCCCTGCTAGTGGCAGCAAGCACACAGATGATCTCATTTGGCAGCATCTTGAGCCAAGCTGGAAAAGGAAAAGCAAAATCTACGGCCACATAATTACTAGACACCACCTAGAGCTGAACACCTACAACACTTTCCAACCTCAGTATGTTTGTGTAAAGACAAATATTGACTGACACAATATTTTTACAAATATTTCAATTTCCCTCTGTTCTGGAACACAGACCAGAGATTATAATCTTCCACATTAGTCAAAGTGTTCTAGGGTTAAAATTCAGCACTTCTGATTGAAGTTGACAGAGAGGTTATAAACAGATACTATACTGCAGTTCTCTAGTAAACACACAGAAAATTACTGCCATGTACAGTACTTTCTGTTTGGAGTACTAAAAATAAATTTTAAGTGGAAATGAGAACACAGAAAACCTATTGGCATTCTTCACAGAAACTCTGTACCATTTATTAGTCACATATTTTGGCACTTTGTATTGAATGTGTGTGTTAAGGGATGGGAGAACAAATGTTATTTACCTCCTTTGCATACCACTGTTACAGCGCACAATTAATAAGAAGCACGTCAGTTCCACTCTGTAGAGGTTAC
This sequence comes from Melanocharis versteri, assembly GCA_013397845.1. NCBI lineage: Eukaryota > Metazoa > Chordata > Aves > Passeriformes > Melanocharitidae > Melanocharis > Melanocharis versteri. Next base: position 365,491 of record VZTG01000802.1, on the reverse strand, counting down.
AGAGGGGAAAAAATGCAACAACAAGCTCAGGCCAAGCGTCTCAGGCACATAAGGAACTTGTCTAGCCATCTCCATGGTCCTGGCCACATTCCAGTCCTTGCACTATGAGCTGATCCCTCATCATATGCTGGTGAAAACAGAAATGTCCAGAGTGATCTTGAGGGGTATCTATCATGCTGAATTTTTTCCCCTGTCAGTACAACACTATTACTCGACAGGGTGGAATGAAGTATTTTCCAGCCATACTCTGGCTCCTTTGGAAAAGTTGTCATCCACCAGGTGTATGGCCCAGCTCTTGGAGCAAATACAGTCTGTCCAAATTAACTGAGATCTTTTGTTCTTACAAACCAGCCCTTCCAAGACTCCAAGCTCCAGCTGGTTCACCTATCAAAAAATGAGAGAGTGCAAGCTTACTACTGCTTCAGAAAATAAGAAGTATAACCATTAAATGACACATTTTATCTCTGAAGGTTTCCAGATCATTTTAGCTGAATTATCCTGGATCATAAACACAGTATGTTTGGAGAACAGCTGCACACTGTATTTCAGCTAAGGTCTATCCTTTCTCTACTTAGCTCTCTCTTTAGGCCAAAGTCAAATGCTGTGAGACAAATATATCTTTTATAAATCACATCTTTCAACAGCAACAGTTGGCCAGCTCGCTGACATGTGGACGTTGCAGAGCACACTCCCTCAGGCGATAACCGGTGAAGTCAGCCCATAGATCCAGCTGCACCGAGGATGAAAACAAGAAAGGACTGAGAATGGGAGGCAGGGGCTTTGCTGCATTAGCAGCAACTCTCTCTTGAGACACCCAGAGAGAAAGAAGCTGCTTGGGGAAAAAGGAAGAAAAGAAGAGGGAGAGGAAGCTATGTAGAGGAACCAAAATGGTTCAGTTGAGGCGGTATCTCTTGGGAAAAAAAAAAAGCCATGAGCAGAGAACAAGATCATCCCCACAGGATGGGTTCATTTGAAAATCAGATTCTTCTGGCTGGTTAAAGATACCATCGCAGCCTCGTAAGGCTCAGGGAAAAAAGCACAGGAGAGGGAGGGAACAAAAGTAATCAGATCTGCTAGTCCATTAGACCTGAGATAAAAGGAAGGGAAGGAGGAGGAAAGAAACCAGAAGTTTAACAGAGAAGAAATGCAAAGGTTGGCCTGTGAAAAAACAACTTAAGAACATTGCATTACTAGGGGAAAAAAAATAATAAAAAGCAGATCATCAAGGGTAATGAATTTAGGATTAGCTGGAGCAGAAGGGAAGGAAGGACTGTGAGGAGACAGGAGAGCAAGGCTTCAGGAGGCCAGGTCAGGACTGAAAAGCACAGTGCAGACATGCACAGAAAGCCGGCAGAGGCAAGACAGGATGCTTAGTGAAGAAGAAACAATACAAAAGTGGGGACAAGTTGAAGAAACAGTAGAGATATAATATATTTACAGGGCTGTGTTGGCAACAAACAAAACAGTAATCAGCGACTCAGACAGCAAAGTCCATATAGAAGCTGCATTGGAAACCAACATTTTAGCCTTTCAATATACAAAGAGGGCTGTAATAAAGACAGAGGAAGACTTCTTACCAAGACCTGCAGTGACAGGGCAGGAGGCAATGGTTTTAAATCAAAATATTTAGACTGGACATAAGGAACAAATTTGTTGGCATGAGGGCAGTGAAACACTAGAACAGGTTGCCCAGAGAAGCTCTGGGTGCTCCATCACTGGGAGTTATCAAGGTCAGGCTGGATGGGTTTGAGCAACCTGGTCTAGTGAACATGCTTCGGTCCACAGCAGTGGGATTGGACTAGATCATCTTTAAAGGTTCCTTCTAACTCTACCACTTATGACTCTGTAATGATTTCCAACCTCCCCCGCCGTGTCCCCTTAGCAAACAGTCCTGAAATTCAGTGGCTGTGTTCTGGTCTATCCCAAAGCTGATTCACAGAGCAGCAAATTAGTTCCTTATAATATCCTCCAATAACTCATGTAAGGGTGGCCTGAATGACAGATTTCATCATTGATAATGATCCATATCACACACTTTTCACACAAACACACAATGCCTTTCTCCTGATGCGCACAGCAGACACGCTAGATTAAAAAGGAAGGAAAAAAGCTGTAATAAAGGTGGGACTTATACACTTTATTGCAGAGAAGAGAGACACAGAGAAGTGAGGAAAAATAACAGTTTCACAAGTATAAGAAGTCATCTGTAACACTGGAAAACCGGCCTCTTTTAAACGTCTCCTTTGATCCTAAATCTTGCAGTAAGCCTAAATACATTATTCAGTTCAATGACACGACTAGAAAACATCAGAGTTTCAGAACCAAAATAAGATAGGGATGTCAATAGGCAGAGTTAGAAAAAAAAAAACATATTGAAAACAATGTAGTCAAGAGGGTTTGTGGCTTTTTTTAATCTCATCTAGATTAGAAAGATTAAGGAAAAAAAAAATCAGTCAGGACAACAAAAAAATTACCTGGCACCGGGAAAACATTCCTCTGGCACAGAATACGTATTTATGTTCATTCTGCAGATACTCCAAAAACCTCCTTGAAACAATCTCTAAAGTTATGTATGATTTTCCATCCTGATAAATCAGGTTCCTGTCAGTATTTAATAAAATGATCCTTATTTACCTACTCTTTCTTTTCACGTTTCCCTTTGTTCTCATTTAGCAGTCACATAACCATCAGCTGCATATATTATGTCTGATTATATCCCATGCCTTTTCTGTCACAACTGTATTGTCCTTTACTCTTTGCAGTGCTTAAAATTTTGTACAACATACCGGAAACAACTAGTAATAGTAATAGTAATAATAGCATCATCATCATCTACGGAAATTTCTACATTTTTAGGCTTCTTGTAAAGTTTGGAGAAGGAACTAAAGGCTGCATAAATGTAAGCTACATGTCTTGAAGAGGAATTCAGATTGATTTTTGATCAAAATCTGACAGTGACTGGGTACTTTGGGAAGTAAATACAAATTTGAAATGCCACAGACAGACAGAGCACATCCAGGTCACAGTAGCAAGGCCCTTTCCAATTCAGCATCAAACCTGGCAAACACAGTGCCAGAGGTACATGTGAGGACAAGCCCCCGGCAGACAGGCAGGAAGGAGCATCCCTCCTGTAACTGCCAATTTCTGGTGAAGCCTTCCAAATCAAACTGAGGTGGCAGCCATGCAATTATTAAAAACGGGAGATGAAGAGCGGTAATAGACCTCTGTGTCTGGGAAATGAGGTCCTCTGACTTGGTGGCAGAAAAAATGAAATGTACTCCCCTGCGGCTTCCTCCTCCCCAATCATAAATGCATTCCATAATCTCCAATAAAAGAGACATACTAAATTCTGCAAGAGATGGCAACACTGATTACAATTAAGCTACAAAACCAAATATTATCAAATTCTGAAAGATATGATTAATAACTCCTTTACCCACAAGAACTTTTAAAGAAGTTTGAATCAAAAACTTTTAAACTTCAGTCATAAAACAGCTGCAAAGTCAAGATCACTGAAGATTTGGTCTTGGGACTTCCACACGCATAGTTTTGGAACAGTCATAAAGACGAGTGAGAGAAAAACAATAGTAAAGAACAAGGTAATCTTCGATTTCCTTGTCCTCTAATCCAGCCCCAGTTGAAGCCAAAGAAACAAAACCCATAGCTTATCTTCTTCCTTGATGTGGAGAGCAGGCAGAAGTTATATGTATGACTATCATGGTTAACATCAGACCTTCCAGCTAAGCAGAACACACTGCTAAGTCTGCAACTCCCCTGATTTCTTATGCACACAGGAATCAAAGACAAGCAAGAGGCTGATCCTGCACACACATCAGCTCTATTCCTCCAACCACAACAACCAAAGAGAAACTAAAAATAGGCAACCAATTAAAAGAATGGCTACATAGCAACCTCTCACATCAAGTAGATTTCCTTAAAATAAGTAACAACAACACACCTTTCAGAATCCAAAGTTAAAAGTGTTAAAATTGAACCAACACACACAAAAAAACTTTCATTTACATAATGAAATTCGTGGTCAACATCATCTTTGATTGACAAGAAACTGTTATGGAATCAAAAGACATAGTCCAGGCACTGCTATCACACCTGCCAATACACACAAGTGCTGAAGCAGCCATAGGTCTTCACAGTGCCACCAGAGCTGGAGAGCAGGGGCTGTAAATCACAGCCTTGCACATTTTAAAAAAGAAACTGTTATCAGGTTTTGGAGCAAGTGTTAAAAAAATGCATTTTAATGGGTGTCCAGGCCAAGCCCTTCAAACAAATTACTATAAATATTGAAATATAGGTCTGGTGCTAAAAAGGAGCAGGTCACACTTTAATCTTACAACTGGGATCATATTTCCTTGCTACAGAGAACATTGCCAATTAATGAATGATTTTCAGCCCCAGCTAACAGATGTGTAGAAATTACCAGAGCTATCTAGACGAACCTTGAGAAAAGAAAAAAGTAGTTTCTCTCTTCTCTAGTCGTTAAAGCACAGCTAGCCTTGCTAAGAGACAAAGCAGTGCCCAAGGTTTCCGATTATCCAGGGAACACAGAACCTGCTTGACAGCAAGCAGATCTGATTAATGCCTGTACCCTCGTGACTTCATCATGTCTTCTTTCAAAAGGATCAGCCTCCAGTTTCTGATAAAGATCACTTCCAAGCTTCTGAAACCTGCATAAAGTTAGTGTTGCTGATAAAAATGAATTCTTTTTGTAGTCTCAAGGATATCATGACTGCTTTAGAGAGCGGTAATAAAAAAAGTACACAAAATGTGACTTCAGCTTCTTTTGCTATTCCTGTTGAAGAGGCAAAGGAATTAGGTTGCCTGCCACTAACTCGGTTCCTGCAACTAGTGGTCCTTTCTGATAAATGTGGAAAGAGTGCAGCCAATCCACAGACCCAAAATTTTCATGTAGAGCAGAAAATACTATTTGAATGATGGCCCTTGCAGATCTCAAGCCAACCACAGGTACCTTAAATTCCTGCTTCCACTCCCTGTTTCTCAGCCACGGTCTGTCACTTGATGCTTGGACTTGGCTGCTTTACGTGCACAGGCTCATCAGCCAGTGCTGGAAGCTGCTTGAGTTTCACAGTTTCACTCCCCAGACTGTTGCTGGTGCTCTGTCCTTTTCCAACACCTCTCATGTTCAGTCCTGTGCTTTTATTACACACTTATTTATAACTGGAGAAGGGAGAGGCTATCTACAGGTAGGTTCTCACTATCTAACACTGAGGGTTTCAGAGGAGAGAACAATGGAGTTGAGGTTTGCAGCCAAAGTTTGGGGGCAGTACTACCCCTCCACTCACTATGATTAGCAGGTCACGTACATAACTTCCCACAGGCACCTCCCTTGTTTTCTGGGTGCCTAGCTTGCAAGTGGAATGTGAATTAAACTGTCACAACACAAATATAAAATCTCTGGGTTGGATTTTCCAATTTTAACGTTAGCTACAAATTTTCTAAATTGCAAATTCTTTACTTTGGTTTTCTTCCATACCCCATTTTTCAAGTGCTGCAGTAACAGAGCAACTAAACACAAAAAAAAAAGCCAAAACCATTAACTGTTGTTGTTAAAAGTTCTAAACAGCAAATGGGTTTGGGCATGTAGGTAGAGCAGAAAAAGTGAAGAGCCCTAAAGTTTCTAAGAAGAATCTCAATTCATCACTTGCCAACAAAAAAAAAGGCATACGTGATAAAGAGTACAGTTATGTCATGTATTGTAGAAAAGGTCATACCTCATGAGCTCCAAACTGCCCAACAAACCCAGGGAAAAAATAAGACTTGTAGACACAGCAGAATTGTGTTAACTTAAGTCTGACACTGCATTGAACTGAAAAGTCACACTGCCTTCAGATGGGAGCTGGCTCCCTGCCAGCCAGCTTGAACCACAAACAGAACGAGCTTCCTTCTGCCTTCAAGTGTTGTGTGGGCACATTCAGAACATGATAACGAGAGGCATGACAGGACACCAAGGAAGAAGTAGTACCTCTGTGCTTCTGATCATACAAAGCTGTTTCGTTTTGTTTTTTCAGTATCGGGATGCATTCAATGCAGCCCAGTCAAACAGCATGGAAACGGTATTTCCATGTTCTGGGAGTGCCCTTAACTAGCCATCATCTTCAGCGTTACAGAAGTGGGAATGAGGAAATCAGATACTTTCCTGCAGAGTCATCTTTCTTTAATTTTTCTGACCAGTTCAGATTAATTTGCAAGACGGATGAATTACACTAATAGAATTAGCTCAAATTGACTTTATAGTCAAATCAGAGTAGAACTGAGATGATGACAAATCCCTCTCTGTATTCAGTATCACTTCTTCTTTGGTCAGAGGAAGCCATTGGTGGATAATTCATGAGACATCATCCTGTTCAAAAAGCCAAATACCCTCTCCCTCAGGTAGGTCCAGCAAACAAAGGACTCTGACTACGAAACACACCAATTCATCCAGAAGCTACTTGCATAAGGATTACAATGAATGATCCACAGTAATTATTCAAGGAGCAGCAACTCCCAGAAAGACAGTGCAGGAGGCACTGCAATGTCTTTCGCATTTGAACAAACTGCACTACCTCAGGTAAGTTGTGCTGTATTTAAATAATAAATAAATCAACACACAGCATTGTGGCGTTTAAAATATTCTAAGCTTAATCTGCATAATATCATAACAACCTGAAACATATTTCATGGCTCAAGGATCAGTAATTTAGAGGTAAGTAACAGAGTTCCAGATTTCAGAACTTACAGCATGGAACAAAAGATCAATGGCAACTAGTAAAGAAATTATTAACATATGTGGTACAGCTCTAGCAATGTAGCGCTAATTGCTAAAACTACAGTATTATAATAAAGAACACAGATGGTATTTGATATAAAAATAAATAAATAAGAGCATCAAAGATGACTTGTTGCAAAAAAAGAGCCTACATTAGCTTATAATTTGTTTAGCAACAAATTCTGTCCTGCCCTTTGCAAACAAAGAACTTATACTCAAAATGTAACTTAGTAAGTACACAAACCAATACCAAGACTACATTTGTTAAAAAACAGTCTTCATCTCACAGATTTCACAGGTCTGTTCCTGGAAACTGGGGAATATTTCCATACATGCTAAAAGAGATGACAGCCAAGGCTTGAAGCTGAGCAATACTCTTTTTCTAGCCCACTCAGAAGCAAAGAACAGCAGCCTTCAAAGCCTTTTTTT
>VZTG01000802.1:330819-358217 GCA_013397845.1 Melanocharis versteri | reverse complement strand
GGGGGGGGAGTGGGGGGGAAGGTGGAAGGCTTCTCTCCATATCTTTGTTTGTATACAGCTAAATATAAAGAGCAGACAGTAACCCATTGGCCAGGGCAGAAAAGACTTTTTCAACTCACTGCTCTTTCTATTTTTATACTAAAGTCTTGAAGCTAAGAAATAATTATTGCCTATTCTTCTATTCTTAGAAAAAAAAAACTTTAAAAAATGCCTGAGCACATTGTTTTTATTCTAGAAGCCTATCTTCCAAAATCCAAAGTATCCCAAGGCCGAAAACCTGTTTTCTATAAGGGTACTAGTCAAGCTGTAATTACGCCTGCAAGCATAAAAAAAGGTCAGGTTTTAATTTCTACCTTAAGATATGGGAAAGTAGTTAGCTTTGATGCTAGTTTCTTCTAGTCACTTCTTTTACCAGTCTCATTCACAGTTTCTAATGCAAACCAGATGGTAACAGCCCAATTCTGAATAGCACAAAATAACTAGGTGTGTCGTTTCCACCACCTGTTCTTTAGCAAAGCAGAAAATATTCATCTCTTTTTCCATTTTTATACCACAGTTGATCTTGTTCTGCAGCTTACACACAATTTACATGACTGAAAACAAAAAGTGCCTAAAGTGTTGCCAGAAAGAAACTTCTGTGCCAGGAAACTCTCACTGATATCTCCATGCATAAGCCCAAGAGCCAGGACTCAGAAAAGTGGAAAAGGGCTCCCAGCTCCTTTGCTACACAACCCACGGTGGTTGCAACGCTGGGCTGATCTGCACAACATTTTGCACCACAAGTGCAGATCACTCTGCATCGCTGGCTCACACTGCAGGCAGGCCAGACTACCCTGGACACTTATCCACACTGCCAGCAGGACCTCCCTGCACTTACCACAACTTGAAAAACGTTAAATTTTCTGTACCAGAGTATTTAGGTTCCAGAACTATTTTACTGCTCCCTGCTGAAAAATCTTTGTGATGTTTTTTGTCAGCTGTACCACCAAAGAAAATAAAAGGAAAAAAAGAAAAAAAAGAGACAAAAACCCCAAAAACTGGATACCATTTTTATTAGGAGTTGGACTTGAGGATGCCTGTGGGTCCCTTCCAACTCAGGATATTCTCTGATTCTGTGACTACTGAATAGTTTCCAGGCAAAACTGGTGTCAGTAAGTGTGAAGTGAACACTGGAGACCACCCTAGTGCTATATTATATTAATACACCTAGGAAAGTTGTACTCTTTTTTTTTTTTAATGTGGCATAATTGACCCACAGCAAAATAAGTCTGCCCAATTTATTTATTACTATCCCATTGTAGTTTTGATTAGAAGTTACTATTTTTCTTCTAATAGACAAAAAGATCACTTTTTTCATATCAAATTGATCATGTTATCTTTCTATGACATGTGGACTCAGACCATCCAAATCTCCTTTCATAGTCAGTATTGATTTAGGAACATATACACTCTTCAAAGCTATATTGTAAATGTATCTTACATAGTTGATCTTATTTTATCAAAAGGCAACTCTTACCATCTCATTATTCATAAAAAGCCCTAACTAGTACCTTACTCCTCAATAAGTCCTTTACAAAGTACTGTTTCCAGAAAAAAAAAGTTTATTCCAGGCCTTTGCTTTACCAGAAGCTGCCTCGTGTATCAACACAAACCTACTGTTTTAAAAATACCACTGTAGTGTGGAATTCAGCAGAGATACATAAAACCTGTTGAAGTCTGACCACTTCCATGCTGTGGTGTAAGATTGCAAACAGCTTTTGCTGCCACACCTAAGCCAGAAAATAAGCAAAGATAAAGGGTTCAGAACACTATAAGCATGTTGTCACAAAATACAAAGCCTCCATCTATACATAGTTCAGATTGATTAGTAATCAGTTAAGGTATGAGTTTGGGAAATTTTTTTTTAATATCCAGGCTTGGTTTTGCTCATACATGCTATTTTTCCCCACGTTCTTCCAGAGTTCAGTTTTCAGCTAGACAATTCTCTACAAAAATAGGAGAATAAAATTTTGTTATTAATGCTTGATGTCAACAAAGGTAGATGCAGAAGAAACTTAGGCAAGAGCACAACATATGATTGGACTTTCTGATTACCAATTTGGTAGGCTGGGGAAAAAACCAAATCACCTTTGCTGCAAGCATGAGAGAGGGTGGAACTCCATCATTCAGATGAGAAAGTAGGTATAAACAAAGGAGGCTGACACTTTAGGGGATTAGTTACAGCCTCACTTCCAAGCCATTGGCATAATGAAGGCATCTAGGAAGAGAGATGTACATGCTTGTTTGTTTTTTATTACATCTCTTAAAGGCTGCTTGGCTTTGTGTAGCTTCAGTCATCATGGTCAGTTATCAGGCCCCAGAGCACCTGTAGATCCGTGCAGAGCACATTTCACTTACTGCATTTCTGTAACAATCCCAAGGGTTTCCTGCAGCTAAGCCACAAGGTCTCCCTTGTACGGAGACATTGCAGGAGGTGCAGCCAGAGCACGCTGTGCAGCCTGCAGGATGCTCTGGAGCTGGTGCTGGGAGACCTCCCCACCCCCTGAGAGCACGGCTGCTCAAAGCCACAATGAAAAATTCCACTAGAAAAGCTCAGATCTGACCTAAACCAGCAACTCACAAGTGAACACAGCATCCACAGCCAGCGCCTACCAGTGTCTGCCCGGATCCAGCCTCAGCTCGCTATGGTTCCCGGATATCACCATTTGCCCACTGCCTACAGAAACACTGATGGTTGGAGCCCAGCTTTGTATCACTAAATCCATCAGCAGAATTGGGCACTGGCATTGACAGTTGCAGCAGGGAAGACAAAGAGCAGTTAAGTAACCAAGTTTCAGTCACTAAAAATTAAAACAAACAAACAAAAAAGAATAAATGAAACTGGGTATCTTAGGGATAAATTCACAACAAACTATTTGCAGCTGAAGAATCCAACACTACCTACAAGCACAAGGGGAGGTGGGACAGGGAAAAAAAAGTCACACAGAACAAATAAGACTTCTTAATTTCCTTTAATTTATAAAGGACAAGGATTCAAAAACTTAAATTTTACTTATGTGCTCTCCTCATGATGTTTGACTGGATGCCCATGCTAAAGACAGGTTTAATCTACAGCCACATTCTTTTAATAGCAACTGCAGTTTATGTTTCAGGACAAGTGCCAGTAGCTAATGATCCTCCTGATATCGATTCTGCCTTGATGGGGTGAAAACTCATTTTCCTGGTCTTGACACACAAAGCCCCTCTCTTGCATATTATAAATATACACATATAAAATAATTTGGGTAGTGGAAAGCATTTAATAAGATCAGGTAAGATCAGGACCATCAGTATAGCCAGACATAAGGCCAGACAAAATCCCCTTTTGGCAAAGAAGTTTTGCAAGCAATCCTTGCCACTTCACTACTACTGTAGCTGCTTAAATTTCTCTGGCTACAGAAATTCTGCAGGGAAGGATTTGTACATGGAACAGTTCTGTCTTACTGTGGATTTGCTTTTAATAACTGAGTAATTTTCTGAATTTAAAGAAAAGGAAACAGGTAGTGCAACACATGTATAGATAAAATATACGGGTGTAGTGGGCAAAAAAAATTGCACAACATTATCCCTCTGCCAGCCATTATTTTTTTCTACCATTTTCTTACCAACAATAGGAATTACCAGTTCAGATGACAAGCCAGAATACATTCAGGAAGTTCAAAACTCCTATATTCTGCTCAGAATCAGACATCACCCCCTGGGTGCTCAGTCCAGGACACCAGTGATGAGTACATTTAAACCACAGGCCACAGAAGTTAAACAGATTAGTAGCTCACTGAAAAAAAAACTGATAGGAAGAATTTTCTGGGACATTAGGTGGCAATTTACATGGTGCCTCATCTAAGTAGCTGGACAAGTTATTTGAGACAGCATGAAAAATCTGTCTCCCCACTTCATAGTGAAGTGGGAATTCTGAATCCATCTAACATTTCCCACTGCCAGTAGCAATACTGGGATAGCCAAAGATGCCCTTCTAAAATCATAGTCAGCTTTGTCAAAGAGGTGCTTAGAAATTTCAGGTGTCCTATTCTCCCACTATACATTAACTTTTGGTTATAACAGACTCTGGAGTAACAGCTACTTACCTAGGAGTCCCATTCTGCACAGATGTTAGGGAACACACACAATTCATCTCACTTTCCTTTTCATTATTAATTGTTAGACTTCTAACTCAAGGCTATCTTTATCTCACCCCAGTACCAATCTGATTAACAGATGCAAACCTTTCACCTTTCAATTACACAGTAAATTTTCACTGCTTCATGAAACTGATTAATCCTGTCATATCCTCACCCACAGATAACTTAAAATGAGTATTCAGTACAGAACCAATTATCTTTGACCGATAAAGGAGGCATTCTTCCTCCTCCTTCTTTCCTTTGGATCATCCTTTTTTATTCCTTTTTTCTACCTATCAAGTCCCCTTAGCTGAGGTCTTTTCACTGCAAGAACAGTGAAAAGTGAGTCACGAAACAGCACCATCAATCTTATGTTTTTAAGATGTTAGTCTCGGATTAATACCCTACAGGATACGTAGGACAAGTACTGGAAGTCTTTAAGATTAAAAAGTTGAGATAGTCTGTAAAATGTGCTAGAAGAGGCTAAATGAAAACAAATACGGTTTGAACACAGGTGGTTGACTGGAGAATCTGTTCCAGTCCCAAGCAACCTCCACTCAGTGATTCTGTGATGGTCACAACAGCTATGCAGCACCCACCTGGTGCGGTGAGGAACCACAGTGACCCTGTGTAGAGAGGAAACACAGTCAATGCCCAGCACTCTTTCCCTGAGTAATGAAATGCTTCTCTAAAAGACCACTTTAGAAGTAGAAGACTGACTGGAGAAACGATTTTTGTTCTCTGTTCTGTTAAGCTGGCTTCCAAAAGAGCTTGAATCATCAGCTTTGAATAAGTAATACACACTCTGCAGTGTCTAGGAGTAAGTGGCTACATTTACTTTAAGCACAGTTAAAACAAAAGCCTCCATGAGTTACTAGGCAAGCAGGATACATGTTCTTTCACTATTGGATATCAAATGTCAGAAAGATCCTATGGAGTAAAAGCAACAAAAACAAATTAAAGCCAAAAAAATCTTCTAATGCCATTAAGAGCATAAAGTTCTCAAGGTAAACTCACATGATACTATAACATAAAAAAGTTAAAGCGTGAACATTTTCCGTTAGCCATTTTCTAAAAGACCAGTCATGCAAAAACAAATTCTCCTTTTTTTCCCCTTTTCTTTTTTTCTTTGTAAAATATGTCTCTGTTTGGGGAAGTGGAAACTTCCAAATGCACAGATGTTTGTGATTGCATGCTAGCAGCCTGCTGGGAACCATTAATGGTGTAGAGAGTAAAGTTATTCAATCATCTATAAGTCACTTTTCAAAAGTGTTGCCCTCAGTCGAGGGGGTGATTAATGGCGTCCAGCAATGACACAGATTACCCCCTGCCCATGAAAGCTCTTTGATTTTAATGCAGTTAAGCTACTGAAGTAAACAAACCAATTTGGGTGTTCAATGGGCTCTTTGTCTCATTAAAAATGATTTGACTAGACTAGTGGTAAAAGAATATTGCATATGTCCCCAAACTCAATTTGGCACTCTGTAATCATAGCAGCAATTACATTCGCAAAAAAAAGTTTAGAAATTAACAGTGGCAGAAAATGGTCAACCTTTCATTAGGGACTTTCATTAGGGATTTTCGTGTGTAACGAAATTAATATTTTCTAATCACCACAGTACAGCAAGCAAGCTTCTGTATGTTCCAAAGAGGCCAACAGCAACTACAGTCACCAGGCAAAAGTTTCTACAAGTAGTTGCGAATTTGCTGTTCAAAAGCAGACAGCCCTCTACTCCTCCCAAGCAGGCTTCCTGCAAATTGCAGGTCCTTCATCCCTCGAGAACACCTGCTGCAGTTTGGTGTCTGGCTGCACCTGGTACTTCACGTCAGGGCAAGTTTTCCTTCCCTCCCTTGTACAAACAAAAGGATGAGTATGAATGCAGCAAGATGAATTATCCAGGCTGAGGCATTTTGTTTCTTCATTTAAACGTCAGGTGCCCCATAACGATTGGAATTCACTGTTCTGGCAGTAAATTTGAGTTCACAATACCTGTGAGTGTATGGCTACCTTTGTGCTCTGCACACACTCAGTGACAGAGACAACTACCTCAGAAATCACAGGTAGAACCCAGGTGCTTTGCACCAAGAGAAGCTCTTTGGCAAAGCTGAGGGCAAACCTCTGCCCGAGCACTGCTGGAGGGAGTACCCACTGTTATAAATACATATATTATAGTGTTGGCTTTTCGCAAATAATGAATGCTATGTGTATAATGTCAATCCTTATGGAAGCAGCTTTTGTTATAGAAATACAATCACTTTTAAATGCTTTAATCACTTCTAAATGCTTCTTTTTGTTCTAGCTTAAATGTAGTGGCTAATGTAGCTGTGTTAAAATGTACCTAGCTTAAAATAATTATACCACCTGCTTAGCTGGATAAGCATGGGTGTAACAGGCCCCTGCCTCAGGACATCTCTATCGGTAACAACCATCTGCTGGACACCGATGGACAGAAGAAGATACTCGACTCTCCAAAGAAAACTACGCACACTCTAAAAAGGCGGACACAAGGAGGAGCCATGCTAACAAATGCTTGGAAAATGTAAAATAGTTTTTTAATATGTATACTTGTCTACGAATATGCAATAGAATGATGCAATAAGAAAAGTATATAAAGAGAGTCTCTCCCCATGGCAGGTGTGCTCTTGGCTCCGTGCCAAGGGTTCCCGGTGTCACCTGGACGCTGTAACCTTTTGCCCTATACCTTGTCCCTTATTGTCCTTTTATTAAACCTTTGAATTTTAACAGGAGACTGGACCTTGTTTTTAACACCACTGTGGGCATGGCCTGCTGATCACTTCAATTCTTTTTGAAGCGATGCAACAGGACGGTGTCTCAGCGCTATTTACGGTGCCATTTACACCAGCAGCTCTGCGTGAAGCCCCACACCTCTCCTGGCCCCTAAGAGCCAGGAAGCCGGCTGCAGCAGTGGCTGTGAGACAGCTTCCTGTGCCACACCACGCCCTCAGGTGCTATTCACAGCATGGCTCAAGCACCTTCCCCCTGCACCCCACAGCCTTAACACCTCTACTGCTTAGCAGAAGTGTTACTCTCAGTTGTTCACAGAGTAGCAACATCAAAACATTAGAAAACCTCATCTAAAATGGAGCTGACAACATTGCCATCTTTGGTGTTCAAAAGTGTCACTGGACACATATTTCACAATACATCAAAGATTGCTTTCAAACCTTCAAACAGTTATCAAAGTCTCATTTTTCATCAAATTCCTCCCAACAAATTGATACCAGCCTTCCGCATCTTATGTTTGAGAACAACATTTCCATTGCCCACGCATCCTGACCAGCCTCTTCACTCTGAACTCACTCCAAACCCATCTCCTAACACCCTGCTACTTCCTGACCACTCCTCTCAACCTTTCTTTTATCCTACTCAAAACAATTTTTAGTATCTAATCTACACACAGCCACAGCACTGCAACCTGACAGAAACTTGACAAAACCTGCTTAAATTCAACAAAATGCAATAGATGGCAGGGAGAATTATTTCCCTTTGGCAGTATGACACAATGAGCATTCAAAAAGTATAATAATAAAGACAGATTCCAGATCAGGACAAATAATACAGTTCACATACATAGATCTGATGAGCATTTTAAGCTCCCAGTGTCTCATGGTACAGGACTTCTATGCAGAAGATGTTACTGTCTGGTAAATTTACTGAGGAGGGACAATCTATGAGATGAAAAGCACACAAAGGTGACAAAAAGAAACCAAGCTTAGCAAACAGGGGTAGTATTTTATTTTCTTTATCAACACCTAACTTAAAGGGGAGAAGGAAGGGAGAAATGAAGGTTCCAGCCATGTCATCCTCAGAACAGATATAATCCATATCAAGAAGGCCAAAGGCTTGCTCCAACTGATATTCTACAGCATTAGAAAGCAGATTTTTGTCACCACTCCTCATTTTCACATGTAGTCCAAAACATGGGAGAACTTACCATACTCAGACTGTCAAAGTCAGTATTTAACAACTGTAACTATCCAGGTTACTTTTTACCTTATTTCTAACGTTCTAATATATCAATTTACTAACTCCTATGTTTTATCTAATATGCAAAGAAACTTGCAAGGTTCTAATTAAAAATAATCACGTATTTCCAGCAAGATGTATCTGTAGCTTTGGTTCCAAATACAAAGTGAAATAAAAGAGAAATATGTTGACTTGCTAATGTATTACAAAAAGAGTTTACATTTTTACAGTATGCTTCCTTTTTAGCTTTGTGTCCTACTTTCTGGTCTATTAAAAGATTCCTTTGCTTTTTAATTTCAATTATCTTCTCTTTACCCTTTCTTCATTACTTAGTTGACAGGATACTATTACTCCTCATGGAGAATGCTCGTCGATAAATAAGGCTACTTTAAAGCTTCATTTAATTATTCTCACTCACTTCCTCACCTGAAGCAGTTGCAACGCTATCTATCCTACTCTTTTGAAGGAGCTTCATACATAAATCAAACTTAAAGAATCAAAACCAGAGCATTAATTGTTACTGTAAAACTGAACTGAGCTATTCAAGGAAGCTACAGATACTGAAATCTAGAAATCTCAAGTCAGTGTTAATGGATTTCTGTGTCACTTCCACTAAAACTTTCTTATTTGACCTCTGCAAAACATCCCTTAGTTTAATGCAAAGGACAAAGCAGAAAAGGCACATAGGGGTTTTTTTTGTTGAGATTTCTTTGTTAAAGCTGTTCTTACCACTAGCAGATGCAGCTTCTTATAGCTTCATCTTGAATGAGGTTTTCTCAGATAAAAATCTTTTCCAGTCTGTAACGTGTCCACAAAAGTTGAGAAATTTCATTGTTTTCAATTATGTTTTGTCGAAAGTGGGCAAGGGTGATCTGACAGCATCGAGATAACGGAAGAGTGTTTAGAAGTCAATAAATGTTGTTAATGATTTCTATGTCTGATAGCTAAAATTGCAATTTTAGCTTCCTAACAGATTCAGGAGGCTGCAAAGAACTCAGTAAGGCACCAGATAAAGAAAAAAAGCCCCCTACTGCTCAGTCAATAACCACTCTGAAATTATAAAAGCAGAAAGACATGCCATTTTCTGAAGACAGTCCAGGTGTTAATCATACAAGGAAATAGCTTAAGGCATAACTTGCTCTTCTCTCCCTCATCATTTTTCTTTTTTAAATAAAAGCTTGTTTTTCTCCCAGCAGTGTTTATACGTAAAAAGGCAGTGAGTTCTTACAACATCTCACATTTCAAATGTCATTCAAGCTGTTTGTCAATCTGTCCTAAAATGTCGTATCATAAAGAACTAGTCACATTTTCTCCTTCTCATGCAAGTCTCCAGTTGTCACCTAAACAAGATGGAGAATTTTCTTCCCCACATCTAAAGCAACTTTGTCTAAAATTAGTATTAAAACTAACAACAATATGGGAATAATTTATTTCTGTGAAGCCTAAACCCTTTTTATAAAAAGAGATGAACCATCTAAGCCACAGATGTGGTTGTTCAGAGAGATGAAACAAGAAAGTTTTGCCTGCACAGGGTGCATTTACTGAGAAGCTGAGGAGGAAGCAGAGTCCATGAATAAGCTCAGTCTCCAAGAGTTTTCTTTTCACTAGCCCCCATTCAGGCCAGCACAACTGTTGCAGTGGAAATTAGCAGTAAAATGGTAATTTTCAGGGAAGAGGTAGAAGGTGTTGCCTTTTTTTTCCTTAAATCTTAAAACATAATCAGAATTTTATAAAGAGAAAGAATGGAGAAACCAAAACTGTTCTGAATTCTTCTACCTTAAATGTGTTTTTCAACTGTTTATGCTGCTGTCCAGGTTAACATTAGAACACCATGGGATGTTTTTCTTTATCAGAGTATTAGAAGCTCCTTAGTGCTCAATTTTGTAAATTATTATTTAAATAAGTCCACTGAACTTGGATATAATTTACCTATTTACCTATATAGCACCTTTCACTGAAGCAGTCTGAACTCCTTTACAAAAGGTTTTGTAAGCAGCATGTACAAATTAATTTCTCCCCTAGACAGGAGACAGGCATTATAGGCCTGTATTTTTTTTTTATCTCTTATTTATATCCTTGATAATAGGTATCATGCTGAGAAAATAACTACAACTTCATTAGATCTCATGACACAGCATTCAGCTTTCCCAAAATTCATCCTGTACTATAAACTTTCTCAGAAGGTCCTTTTTGGTGCTTGCATTCACACACATACATCAATTTCACTCGCAAAGTAAACCAGATCTGCAGGACTCATTTCTGCTTCAAGCTCATGCACTAAGCTTCATTGTGGCTGCTGCCTTCGTAACATCGTTTGCTTTCACGGCTGTAACATTTGCTCCTCCCAGATGCAAATAAGAAACTGAGATCCTTGTGGCACCACACCACACTACAGGCCCATTAATGCCAGGTTTATTTTGGTGGGCAAGCTTACTTTCCTTTCTGAAACCTTTTGTTTTTTACTTACTGTTCCTACAATAGCAAAGACTTACAATTAAAAAATCAAACTTGCTTAGGCCACTAGGTTTAGGTTTATTGAGCACTTCCGTTTCCATAAAGACATGATGCATTTGCAATCACTTAAAATTACCTTTATTAAACATTTTATATGTGCAGGATTATTCCCCCCTCAGCTTTCAAAGCACAAGTACTGCTCAATCTTATCATAGTTTTGAAGCCTGCCACTAACATACTGTGGCAAATAAACAGAACAAGCCTCTGCTATGAATCTTTGGAGAAATTACACTTCTGTCTTACCCACTGTTATGTCCCCTTCAGTACACATGAATGGCTTTCTCTTTACTCTAGTCATGAATGTTACACCTAAAATCCAGCTTCTTCATCCCAGCATCACCTAAACTCTTACAAGTCAAAGTAATGAAAATATAAGACATCATGTAAATTAAGAATGAAGAATTTCTTTCATCACTCAAGAAGCTGTTGGAATACTCACAACTATTCAACGTGACAAGGAATTGCTGTAAAAAAACCCTGTGACTAAAGCAATAAAGATCTGCAGATGAATTTGAAAACATGAAACAGCAGTCTGTCACCTTACTTAAAGATCATGTTTAAAAGTCATAAGTCTATTTATAAACTCCAAAATATTAAATAATATACCCTGAATTAAAAATTATGCTCATATATAGTTAAAATATAAATAATAAAGGAAACATTCTTTCTCCTAGGTGTTTGTCCTCAAGGAGAATATTTACATACACACACAGCTCTGTCGTCTCTCTCCCACACCCTGCCCACACACATATAGACATCTATAGAGAGAGTGAGAAACATATGCTTTTGTTACCCTGTCTGAAAACAAACACAGTAACTAACACCTGTACCCAGTAATTATGTCATAAGAAAATCCTATCTTATTTCTACAGGTCATTCCAGTGGGTTTTAAAGAAACCTGTTGCCCACAGTCATTAAAAATCCTATGTCCCGCTATTGTTACAGAAACAGGAAGAAGAGGGCAGAATAATGGAAAGAAAAAGTCAGTACACACTTTCCCCATACAACACTCATCAGAACCTACTGTAATTTGCATAAATATTCAAGTAATTAATCAAATCATAATACCCAAGCTCTGTTTCTCCTCAAGCTTTACATTCGCCTAATGCAGGGATAGAACTTTTCTTCAAGCTTATTTGGCCAAAATCTATGGGAATGCTACAAGCAAAATAGAATAATGTGAAATAAATCACACTCAAACCTGCCAACTGGCTGTGTGTTTATATGTATTATCAGAAAGAAGTCAGGATCTACTAATACTCCCAGCTGAAGTCAGCTGGAATTGTGCCAGTGACTTCCATTCATGCAGAACCGTACTAAACATCTCTGGCTAAGGCTTTGTTTTAATTCCTATGAAACACATTTCACATTTTGATGCCATATAAAGAACAACAGCAAAAACAGTAAGGTAGCCTTGCATAAAACCATGAAATGTTTAAAATAAGTATGTTGAGACCTGCTTGAATAACAGAGGGTGCTGAATACAATTTAGTGCTTGTGACCACCTGCAGTACTATATCCAGGATACAATGCTAATTTTAGATTTCTGGATGAATGCCTACAGTAGGATATGCTATTTTTACTAAGTTCTGACATGTCTGTCCAATGGCACATCTCCATTTCTGAAGTGGTACTGAAAGGCTATTAAAGCTTCCAGTTACCAAATGGCTCAAAACTGCAAACTATGAGTATTTCACCAAACTTCATATTCTGATTGACTTTACACAATAGAACTTAGAAATAAAACCAAAATAAATACCTAAAAGCAGTATAACTAAAAAAGGTCCCCCTTCCCCAAACCCTCTCATCAAAACACAAAATAATAGTATTTTTATATATATTACTGCAATTTTCTTTTCAATTCACAGAAAAAACATATAGAAATAGTGCTGTCCTTCTAGGCAGACTCTCCCAGGTGCCTATACTGACTATGCTTGCCTCTGTCTTACTGAGTGGCAAAATAGAATCAAAAATGTAACAAAGAACCCATGCTGATACATTAATTACTGTATTTGACATAATAACACAGATTTTGAGGGCCACCATTCATCAAGTTTCAATTTAGACCTGTAAGCCATGAAGTACATTGAACAATCCAGATTTACTTTTTTTTTTTTTTACATATGAATACAGAGATTTTTCCCAAGGAGGTATTTTTAACGACGGTATAAGGTCAGGAAGTTTGGAATGAGCTTTAGCAGTTTAAGATTTCTATCTTTCTATTCATATGTGCTTCTTCCCTCTCCTGCCACTTTTCAACAGGTTGACTGAGACTGTTCTGAGAGACGTCTTCCATTATGACAGATTTAATACATATTTAATAACAGAGACTTAAATATGAGCATAGTATTTGGCATGCATCCTGAAGCAAACCATAAGACATCTTCTGCCACTCTCCAGGAGGACAACGCAGTAGTTAGGGAGAAATGTCAGTTAGAAACAGTTACATGAAGCATAAAACCCCCCAGGAACGAAAAAGTCTTTATTTATTAAATCAAAGGCAAATTTTTCATTCTAATACTTCTGACCTGTTTTTGTGGATTTTCTCAGGTATGCTTAATCAAACCCACTCATCAACACCAACTTTGTTCAAAAGAGCAATTAATGAATATGGCACAGAAGCAGCTTAGCCCTGGAGGAGTCTCTGACATTTGTTCATAGTGAAGACTGTTCATTAATTGCTCCCCTCATTCTAAGCCTCTAAATGATATTTTTGACACCATATTACAAGTCATTGTGACTTATTTCTCAAGCGAGCAACATCTGCACTATGTTAAGTTAATAAAACTACCTCTGAAAGGTTTTCAAGAAGATATTTAAAGACACAGGGGGAAAAGGGAAAGTCTGGATGTGCTGACAGTGGAATAAAGAAGCTGTATTGAATTTTTTACTATTATCTCAGAGTACACTTTGTATTACAGATAATTTAAGCAAATATTTTGTGTTCCATATTCACCATAATAAATAAAACTCAGGCAGAAGTCCACCATGATTTTCCAACCTATTTCAACTGTGTTCCCACACCAAACTAAGCATTAATATTTCATAGGTCTTCTGATGATCATAAGTTCTCAGACAAATGAAAATATTGGCTTTTTGATTGCTTTGGTGAAAAACATTACATTTTTTATTTTTTCAGAAATAAAAGGTGGAGAGTAAAGAGTCTGGCTCTGGGTTATGAAGTAACTACACTAAACCAAAGACCTTTGTCCAAGATATAAAACAAAGTTGCTATCATTTCACACTGAGTACATGCTTTAATTTATGGGATGGCTTTGCTATCTCTTTTGGGTTCCAGAAACAAGGATGCATTTTTTAAGTTGGAAAAACTAACTTGTTTATTTCCACAACACATCTATAGGATCATATCATCCATGTTAGACTTCTACTGCAAAGCAGATAATAATTCACAGAAGAAACAAATAAAAAAGAAGGTACATGGAAGTTCATACCTGGAGAACAGCTGAAAGCCCTGTAGATTCACAGACCTTCAAGATGCAAATGAGAATGCTGTCCACCCTCAGAGCTGGTGACATTACTTCAATCAGCCTGACCCAGTTTTCCAACCTGGAATTCAGTTTCTGTAGTTCCTACTATATAGCAACTCCTCCTGCCTGACAATTATTTGCGTTAACACAGCCATCAAGTTTCACACAGTTATGTGTGTGAGAAACTGTGTTAAGCATTCATTAGCTAATTGTATACCTCTAAGCACTTAAGAAAAGCAGTGCAGCAGCAGTGGATACGGCTAGCTGGAACCTTGGGTTTTGATCTAGTCCAAAAGGAGGCTGATGCTGTAGCAGTCAGGGTGAAACTAAGAGAGTAACACTGTGCCCTCCCTCAGTGGGGTGCCAGGTGTGCAGTGCTGGAGAGAAGGGAGAAAGGCTTTCACAATTTTGCAGTTGCCCATCTACTAGCTCCCACCACATCGCTCTCCTATGGCACAGAGGCTCTGGTTCCCACTGAAGCCTTCCATTCCCACTTACCCAAAACATCCCACCCCACCTGTTATTTCTACCAGCTGTTTCTCCCCTCTTGCCCACCACCTACATCATTNAAAAAAAAAACCTTAAAAAAAAAAAAAAAAAAAAAAAAAAAAAAAAAACACCCACCTACACAACAGCAGCTGCCCTTCTCTGTCCTGAGCTTCAGGACACAAAGCAGCAGGAAAAAAACTGACAGCTCTTACGAGTGCCAGCAGGCTCCTGCCAGCCCAAGCCCCCCTGCTTGCTCAGAGTTCAGTGACAGCAATACACTCAGCCGGGACGACAGGAATGCAGGAAAGGTGACCTGCATGTCTTAGATGGGATAGCGGTAACAGGACATTTGGCACACCTCCTCAGCTTGCTCACAGACACAATTTCACCTGCTGGGGCACCATCTTGGCTGACTCACTGCAGAATGAAAGCAGAGAAGAATAATTTCACCTAGTTACAAAATTCACAACAGGTTCTAATCGTTGGTGGATTAGGCAGAGAGGGATCAGCTAACTACACCAGCACTGCTAGACAATCATTTGTTCATTAATACATTTACACACATTTAACCCAGAAGCAGAATGAAGGAATATCCCAGCCCGCCTTACACCTTAGGCATTGTCCTGCACAGGACAGATCTAGCAGAACTGAGCCAAATTACTAAACAGTAAAGCAAGGGGTATTCTGATTTGGCTTTGCCTTAACATGTACACACAGCAAAAAGGAACTCAATAGAGCATAAGAGCCCATTTTATTAGCATTGCTAATCTAAAACATAGATAACAGTGTAGAACTTTTATTTCATTTTTTTTTTAAATGAAGCAGTGCTAAATGTCAACCCTCAATATTCCACCCCTCTTCATTAACATTAAGCAACCTAACCTTTAATTAAGAGCCCTACAAAAGCAACATATTACTGCACATTATATGAAATAACATACTAAGACCTATTGATGCCACTTTCAGAACTACAGCTGCAGTTTGAGGCAAGAGAACCTGAGGAATTTAGAAATTAAAACATAACAACTGCACTTAAATCTTACAGAACACAGAGACTTAATCACAGCCTACAATAAGGGTGCATGGCCAAGATATACCATCAAATCAGAGGCTAACTATGGAGAAACATTTGCACTTACAAAGTGTTAAGCAGCTTTCAGAAAAGCATATTAAAACCTCAAGTGTCTGTGTACATTAGTGTAGTCCAATTAGCCTGTCCATGTTTCTGGTTGATCTAAATTAACATAATTTCGTAATTTACAAAAATTCCTCTGATTCAATTGTATTTTCTGCATCCAGTTAAATCACTCAATCACATCTGCCTTTAAAAATCCCACTAATCAGGAAAGATTAATTCAAATGACATTTCTTTTATTCACTTTTTTTTACTCTCCAGCAAAGGTTGCTGCATTTATCCGTGCAGTCCAGCTTGCCAGAATAAAGTTAAGAAGCTTATGAATTTTAGATATTACACATAATCAATATTTGATACCAATATTTCTTTGTTCTTCAAAGAGATGAGCTCTTCAGAGCTCAAAATAAAACTATCAACTATCAGAACAGTGTCCTGATCTCTGTTTCAATTCACTTTGTCTTTGGAATGGTCTTGTGCACTAACCACTGGACTGAAGCTGGTAAGTTCTTCCCAACAGAAAAGCCCCTCTCTCTGTCCTTCCACTATTACTTAGTGGGATACTACAGCAGCAATTTGACTAAACAAATGAAGAGATTATTATCTATTATCTAGCCACTGCCACTGCTTGGCAAACTGGAACGGACTGTAAAAATGTGATGAATGCATGCATGTGTGTAGAGAGGGGGGAAAAAAAAGCCTAGCCCCAAGCAAGCACACCTACATGTATGTGTAAGAACTGTAAGGTGAGGTTAATTTTGACCATTCACAGAGTAAACCAGGAAGCGTTTATAAATTCTGTTTGCAAAGAGTTCTTTAGGAAATTACAAGTGTCACAGATACATTTTACCATTAATATTAATCTTTTAAATTATAGATAAATTTTACTGTCAGGAGGGAACATTACTATGAACCAGTCATCTTGCTAGAATAATTCTGGTCACTGAGCCCTACCCAACAATTTCTACACAGAAATTATTGCTCAAAAGAGTTCTATCACAGCCTTAATTTAATTCATATACATTTGTCACACATTACTGAAATATCTATCAACATTGTAGTTTTACCACAGAGATGTGTTATACTTCATTTTCCTTTGATGGTTCAGAACCTTGAGCAAACTGAACATGTCACCTGCAGGTTACAGACAGCTGCCAGCTGACAGAAATGCCAGAGGAAGGCAATTAGCTTGTGTCTCCAGCCCACTTTTTGCCACACTGCGTAAGACACCAGAACCATTAAATCATGGAAAGATTAGGGTTGGAAGGGACCTTAAAGATCATGGAATCACTGAGGTTGGAAAAAACCTCCAAGATCATTGAGTCCAACCTTTGACTGAACACCCCCTTGTCTACTAAACCACAGCACTAAGTGCCATATCCAGTCATATCTTGTACACTTTCAGAAATCGTGACTCCACCACCTCCCTGGACAGCCCATTCTGATGCTTAACCACTCCTTTCAGTGAAGAAATTCTTCCTGACAGCTGACCTGAACTTCCCCTGGCACATCTTGAGGCCATTTCCTCTTGTCCTGTTGCTAGTTGCCTGGGACAAAAGGCCAACCTCCACCTCGCTACAACCTCCTTTCAGGTAGAGCATCTAGTCTCAAACCCCCTGCCATGGTCAGAGAACCTTCCACTAGACCAGGTTACTCAGAGCCTCATCCAGACTGGTCTTGAACACCTCCAGGGACTGGGAGTTCACAACCTCTCTAGGCAATCTGTTCCAGTGCCTCACCACCCTCACTCACAGTAGAGAATTTCTTCCTAATATCTGATGCAAGCCTGCCCTCCATTAGCTTAAGGTCATTAAGGACCCCTCGTCCTGTCGCTACATGCCCTTGTGAGAGGGCAAGAGAGTCCCTCTTCAGCTTTCCTATAGGCCCCTTTCAGGTATCGTGAGGTGCCACAAGGTCTCCCCAGAGCCTTCACTTCTCCAGGCTGAACAGCTCCAGCTCTCTTAGTCAGTCCTCACAGGAGAGGTGCTCCAGCTCTGCTCTCCTCTGGACTCACTCCAACAGGTCTGGAAACATTAGAAACTTGGCAAGAGTTAGCAGCAAATCTTTCAGGAGTTACTGAAGTAGAACTTTAAGTAAGGAAGGTTTAAAGAAAACATAGCTCAGAGCTGATACTCAAATACAAACTACGGAGTCTACAGAATCTTTTCTATAGGACTGCAAGTATGAAAATATTACTGCCAGAATTATGAGAAGTATCTTTCCATTTCAATGATTCTGCACGTTGACTTCCTTCACTTCCCATGCAGCATCCTTCACTTCCCATGCTGAGCTAGTGGAATGCACTGGGAGTGATCATACCAGACAAAACCGATTCCATCCATAGATGTCTTGGGGCAAGGATGCTGCATTTCCATTCGTTTTTGAACAGCCAGGTATACTCCGAGAAAAACTGGATAATGGGAAATTGATGCAACAACTTTCTCTGTCCACGAGTTCCTGGGACTAAGGTGTAAATGTTGTCCAGAAAAGTTGGATTCATTACCCAGTGGGCAACAAGCCAATTATTACACACTCGAGAGAGATACTGATTATTTATTTCAGAGCTGCACAAGCCTGGGTGCTCAGTGATACTACACAAATCAGGCATGCCAACTATCAAACTTTTTTACTATTTATACATTTTAGTAAACAAAGGAATTAGTGTTCATTGGCTACAAGTTACATAGCTCTCTTATTAATTAGTATTCTATCTTCTATTGGTAAATTATTGTCTTGCTTCCCATGCTAATTAGTCCCATGCTCAGTGTTTCTCTTCTCTTGAGTCACTGGGTTTCTCGGGTCAGTGGTCTGTGAGTTGGTGGTTGCAATCTGCCCCTGCCAGAATTACCTTTTACCCAGACAGAGTTGATTTCAGCACAGTTGCTGACTTGGCTTTGTCAGTTTCTTCATTGTCTTGGGAGTTCTGCCAGATGTCTTTGTGGCCCTTGAACTCCCCATTCTGTGTGTTCACTGTCAATGGTGGACATCCTTCTCCCCAAGCTTCGTTAACCTCCCCCTAGGTCTGAGATCACTGAAGCACATCAAGCTCTAAACCTTAACAAGGCAATTCTACCAACAAGTAATTTGTTCTTCTAGCACCTGGACATCACTTAGTGCTTGCTTGTTAGCTGCTATCTGTTTCATGGATTAAATCTCACTTCTTGTTGATTAGCCTCGAAGGTATACAAAGATGAAACATCAATGAATGTTTCTTTCTTAAGAAAATTTTACATATTCCACATTTTGCACCATAAAGACTACAGTTACAAGCCCAAATGCTGTTTAAATGGTGAATCTTGGGAACTACTGTTGCAAAAAGAAGTCAAATGAAACATTTCAGAAGAAGAAGCTACTAGTTTACATACCAGTTGCCTTTGTTAAAGCTGAAGAGATTTTCTGCTCATCACTTTCTCCCTAGTCAGCTATCTGCAAGAGCAATTCCAAACGCCTTTTGGTCACACTATGACACATAAACCTGAACAATATAATACCAAGTCTTGTTAATTCAAATCCTTACAACTCAGTCATGAAAGTAAGGCTCCTATGAGGACTCCAGTTCACATCACCCTAATGTTTGTAGGACAAATAATACAATTATGGAAGTAAACCCAGATGCTATTATGAAGCCAAAGGCTGTGGGGTTTTCTCTTCTTTATGTTTTGGGATGAAAGGTGGCATTACAAGTACCTAAAAGACAATATGAATGATATTCAGGAGCAGACAGGTTTTTTCCAAAGACTGAGCATTCCAATTATCAACTACCTATAGATATTAATACAAACACAGGCACACTATTCTTCAAATGAAGGTTGATTTGTAGAAAATAAGTTTTTATGTGAAAGCAAGAACATTCAACATATGCAAAATTTCTTATAAGGCTTAGAAAGTTTTAGTCACCAAATAATCAAGAAGGAGACAAGGTACTGAGACATCATAAAGCAACACTTTTCACAATGTAGAAAGGGTCAAGAGAAGGCAAGCACCCAGCTTGGAAGAAGCAAACTAAAGCTGCTAGTTAAAACCAGAAATCTCTAGATCCTCAGGTTTCATCTGTAATGAGGCTCCCTAGACTAGATCTATGGCTGCAGATAAGTCTTTGAATGGGTCAGTGTGTGCAGAGAGCTGTGAACAGGCCTGGTGTCAACTGCTCCACTCATTTTGAATGCCACTTTCAAAATTTTCAGGGTTGGCATTGTTAGAAATTTGGGGCTTATAAAAAAGTTCCAGGTTGGTAAGAGTAGCAGGAAAAAAAACACCAAACCTCTTGTTTAAATGACTTTTTTAAGGGAAATGCTAAATCCCAAAAATAAACAAATACCTGTAATTATAAATCAGGTCTGGTTTATACAGAATTCACTGTAAATTGAAAACGTAAGTTAAGCACATGAATTGTTCCTCACAAACGAATGGAGCTCCCTATATTTCCAGTAAAACAAGTCTTATATTTCCTCTTATTAAAATATTAGTGATATGCCTCCACACAAACTAGTTCTTTTTTTAGGCTTCTGGTAAAAAGAAACAATTACAACACAGCAGCTCTACAAGTGAAGCTGAAGGACAAGCTCTGTCAACAGTCATCCTATAAAAAGACTAATGTGTCCTTTTCCCAAGAGGCAGATAGCCATTGCCAGCAATGAGTTCATAGGGGTACTCTAAGAAAAATAACGTTTGCTCAAGTTATTTTAAGAGCACTTTATGATTATGCGTTTGAGAGAAAAATATAAAGACTCAAATTAAATATGAGAATTAAGTGTTTACCTCTAGTTCAAGATTATTTTTCTTCAAAATTCAATACCAGTCTCGTTGGCCTTCAGATTAAATAAATTTGCAAAACAATCTCCCCTGACAGTTATAGATAAGTGAGCAAAAATGGAATTTTCTAATCAAAGCTACTTGCAAACTCACTTAAAGAAAGAATAATGGAGGAAAAAATCAAGTTCCTCCACCCAGACCATTAATTTAATTTAAAACAATAGACAACAATGGCAAAAAGAAAATGGCACTTCAGCTCTAGAGTTCAGATGTCTTTTTGCTGTTGTTGATAGTTACACTTTTTTTTCTTTTTAACCAGCCATTAAAGGATGATGACCAGGCTTCACTGGTTCGCCTTCCATATTAAAGATTTAACTAATGCTTAGGTAAAGAGTCTGACACTTCACGCTTAGGAAAGCAATAGAAGATAAACTGGAAAATCTAGCAACTTTCTTGGACAATTCAAGAAAGTCTGTAAACTCTGACCAAGATTTACAACAGAATTACATCAGTCAGACAAGTCTCCAGAGCTCAGGAGAGCAGCATTTTAGGACTTCTACCCATATGCATCAAGAGAAGTTTTTCTTCCCACAAACACCAGCTTCACCTCTTGCATGTCTCTAGAACTGTACGCATGAACTCATGTTCCTGGCACATAAATGTAGAAGGGTTTTGTAGCTTCGTACTGCCAATTCCAACAGCACGTATCAGAATCCATTACCATTTTTCAATAGAGCAAGGTCTGGCAGACCAGCTCCGGAAGACTGAACTTCAGTATTTAACAGGTTATTACCCTGAATTTCCCCACTTCTGACCCACTCAAGGGCAATGCAATGAGGCGTTGCCTCTCAGGTACCTCACTCCCCAGGAGGTGAGTTTAGACTGCTGGTGAAGACAGGCATACAGCTGTGCCTCAGTCCATTTGCAGCCTCAACACGAGAGCTTGCTGCCTGTTATAAAGCTGACACAACAAAAAGCTGTCTGGATACACTCTAAAACACTGAGGCAAAATCCTACACATTTCATTGTTATTTGAGGGACCAATCAGAATTTCATTCTGCACACACAATCCTCCTCTCCCCTTCCTCCTCACCTGACAATAGTCATTACACACCTGCAGTAACTCTGAGACCAGTGCCTGTGGAGGCTGGGATTGGTGGCCATGGGTATTTCAATGGCAAAGTGTGAAGAGGATCAGTTCCCTAGCACTGTTTACACTGCAGTTCCACACAAATAGCTACCTTGGCACAACTGAAAGGACCCAGTAGGCAACTGACTGGCACAGTCCCAGAATTTCCAAGGACAACAAACTACAACAGCACTCTCTGACGGCACAGCATCCTCCGTCTGTATCTGCCTGCCTTTGGGAAACACGGCACATCATGGCGTCCAGGTCACAAAGAGCTGTTAATAGAGGATAGGAATTAAGGGGGTTGTCTTGTTGGTTCGGTTTTTCTGAAGTATTTTATCGAGAGCCAGGACATGGATTTACAGTGTCAGAAAACAAGCACAACAGACAACAACAGCACCAAGATAATCTTTAGCAACTTCAGCATCACAGCTACTGATGAGGATCGTAAGAGCCATCAGGCTCTTGGCCTACCCCAGGCTGATATACCTTGAAGAGCACTAGCAGAAAACTGTCCAAAAAGCTGAAATCCCATCTTTTAGGAAAGCTTTTGACTAAGGAGTCCCGTGTTGCAGCATTGGGTAATATAACATCTGACACAATTCTGTGTACATACTGTCTCCTAGACATTTCAGTATCATTGCTTAGGTTTAAAAAGAAACAAGGAAAAGCATGCACTGGAGAATGAGAAGCAGCCAAAATCTGCTGAATACACACACACTGTTTATATGGCAAAAACTAAGAAAACAACCATATATCCCTACTGCAAGTTCAGAATAAGAAAGCAAGCAAGATCATCAAGAGAAGAGACCATCAGCAACTGAACTCATGTTAAGTAACGCAGAAGCCCGATGATGGTGGATAATGCCTTTTCACAGTCTTCACTTTGACTATGACTTAGTAAAGAAACCCTAAAACTCTGCCAGACTTTGAGAGACACAAAGCAATACACATGACCTATCTTCCTATAACTGGCAAGGCCAGGAGTTTTTCCTCAAGTACTTGGCGATTTCACCATCAGACAAGGTCAACAGAAAGGGTTTCGTCCCATACATTTTCTCCCACAACGAGGTCATTTCAGCCATGCTCCCAGGGTGCCCTCCATAACTAGGGAGATTTGCCAATGCAAATGTTAGTGGGCTTCCAGTGAAAGCAGGTCACTGAAATGACACAGGTGGTGAAAAAACATGTACAAACCGTGAAAGAAAAATGCAACAGGAATTTCTGAAGACTCTTTATGCGGAAGAAAACACAGAAGAATAACAACTGTCTAATGACTTTTAAAACTACAAACAAATACTTATTCTCATCACTTTGTCTGTAGAGTCCACCAGTAACAGAAATGACTGACAGAAACGATTCAGCAATAAGATTACCGTGGGTCAGAAGAACAGGGCCCAAAGTTTTTAAAATATTCTTTCCCTAGCTACAGAGGCCTTATAGTCAACTTTATATTAAGCATGCCTGATTCCCAGTTAAACCTAAGGCTAACCAGAAAGCACATTTCAATAGCATTCTGGGTTTCCAAATAGACTAGCAATTCAGAGAAGGACACCGGCACCAAAGACAGCAGCTCAATTTTGAAATTTGGAGGTGGGGGAGGTAGAAGAAGCGGGAAAATCAATACAATTCACAGAACACACCATTTGTTCGGCACACCCAATTCACATTATAAGCCAATCCTACAGCCATCACATGTTCTCTAATTCGTTCATCACATGTATTTAGTAATGCCTAAGAACATATCCCAGTATTACAGAGAGAGGAGAGTGAAAGGCTGCATTTCAGCATTTTCAAAGTTATAATTTCTCTGAGCTTCTCCTAAACCAAACAAATACTGCAAAATAGATGTGCGTTGCTATTCATCTAGCAAGGGATTAAAAAATCAGAATATTACATGCCAAAGATTCAGAGCTGCTCAATCAACACCCCCTAAATGAAAATAATCTCTATTACTGAGGTTGGTAACCACGAAAAGATTAACCAGTTCTGTCAGAAATTAAGATCCAACAAGTCTAAGGTATTCTGGAGCTCAGGGAAATCTCCTGATTTTAAAAAGAAAAATGGAAAAGGAATGAAAAGCTGTATTATCTGGCTGTCATGCAAGAAATTTCATAACACAGATAAGCTAATTGGAGATAACTCTGGAAATGATAGCACAGCTGACATGCTACACAGCATTTAAACTTTCTGAACAAGTCATTCAAACTGTTGGCAAAGAAAAGATAATATTTGAAAAGGTAAGTTTCAACAGTTCAGTTAAACTCAAGAGTTTCACTGCAAAGGCCTCAGTGCAGACTATGTATCAACCCCAGTTTTCTGCTACTATCACTGACAGACATCAGCTTTTTTGTGAGTTGCCTGACTTTCTAATATATACTGGGACACTAGGAAATTTCTTCTAAAATCAATCTCCCCAAATGGAGATTAATTTTATTAATATATTTATGTATGGAGATTAAGAGTTGATACTACACAGCAGACAACTGGATTGCATCAAAGTACCCCAGGGAAAACACAAATTTGAAAATAGATGCATAAACAAATCCACTAAATGACAAAAGATTTGCATGCTTCGTACTTTGGAATATACATTCTAGCAAAAAATCAAGAGGACGCTAATTAGACTCCAGTTTGGGGATCATTAACTTGGTTTACATTTGCTACCTTTCTGATGAATGTTAAACAAATGTGCTATAGTTAGATGCAAACTGGCAAATTTCTTAAATAAATCATAGGACATATTTACAAAGAAAACTAAAATAAAAGCCCTAACCTTTAAACAAACAAACAAACAAACAAACAATTTGCCGTTTTAGCAACAACAGATTTAACAGCAAACCGTACCTGAAGTGCACAGCTCGGGCTGTGGCGTTCCCCAGGTGTCTGTAAGAACTGCAGATAGCAGAGTGCCACCTGCCTTTCACGGGTCACAGCTGCAATGCTGCAGCCTGGAAATTAAATCCAGCCTACCGCCAATAGTTGGCAAACATACCTCAAAAGGGTCAGTTTGAAAAATGTTGATAGCGTTTGACAAAAACAAAACAAAACAACAAAACAAAAAAACCCCAAGAACTCATTCTTTTGAAGCAGCTACAGCTTTGCAAAATCCAGTAGGAGAGAATGAACATATAGGCTGTAACAACACTGTTTCCAAACTGTTTCACATGCTGAAGAGGATAAAAGGATGATAATAAAGAGAAACAGACTGATTAACAATAATTTGGAGAACTCTGCATTGACAAGAATGCCCATTAAACATTTCCATAAAACGATGTTACAGAAAAGGAGAAGTTCTTCAGCTGCTTGCTAAAATTATGGCCATAGCAATAGCAATTCATCTCAGGAGCCATAGTAACTTCAGAACATACATTACCAAACACCAAGAGCATATCAAAACTTTATAAACCAGATGTTAAATCTAAAGCTAAATCGTATTTCAGTGCTATTCAGAAGTCCATCATCACAACATATTAGCCAATTACTAGATACTGCTTTACATGAAGCAGTGCAGTGTCGGATTTCACACACCCTCCTCCCCACTATCAACAGATAGTACTGGTAGTACACACCTACTATCCACTGATAGTAGTATCAGCAATCCATTTACGTGTCCCACAGCACAGAAATCAGACCCAGCCAACACTGCTGATAACGCTGTTGCAGACCAGAGGGCAGAAATGGGTCTTTCTGCTCCTGCTCACCCTAGGAGCTCAGCTGCTCCCCTGGCTGAATTCCTGCATGCAATGTCTAAGACAAAGGCCAAAATTTGCGGGAGAATTATGTTGTAGTTCTGCAGTTCATAGACTGTAGTGTACAGTTACTCCCCGAAAAGTAATGAACTACATTCATTGAAAATTCTGTGTTTGTGAAAGACCGTATCAACAGAAGTCAGAATCCACGTGGCTTCCCTAAGTAGCTGGGGGAAAAGAAAGTGAAAAACAAACGACCACACAACTCTTTCTTCCGAAAACAGCAGCAACACACAGTTACCACCCTCTGCATCTCTGCCCAACAGGAAATGAGTACAGCAAACCTGCTACAACCATGTTTATGGATCATTACAAAGTGCACAGGCACTCCTACTACCTGTAAGTATTTTATGAAAACAGCACTAGTTAAAGATTAAAAGAAAGGAGATACTTCAGATATTAATGCCTTCAGCTTTGTCGACCAAAACAGATCTGTTACAACATCCCAAGGAATAAGCAGTACAACTCAGAAGCCAGTGTTTACACTACTTAGCTCAAAACAACCTCTCAAACAGAGAAGTAAACTGCTGCACTCCAGAGCAAAACCTTAGCTCTCAGCAGGACTCCTCACAGCTGTTCAGCATTAAAATGGAAAAATGAGATGAATTCATTAGTAAACGTAATAAAGTTATATTATTGGTAACTGCTGGAGAGGAAGGTGGGAACACAGCACAAAATCCACAAATCTACCAACATCTTTCACTATACTAAGCAAAGTACCCAAGGCCATACCTCAGCCTTTCAAGGCAGCAATACACTTTTGATTGACTATGTGCTATACATATGACATCAGCAAGTTCAACAATTCTAAGTCAAACTTTAGTGAAATGAGTCAACCTTATATAACAAGCAAGAGATGCTCAAACTGCTAGAAGTAAGATTTGAGTGCAATTTCCACTACGAATAGAAAATCTACAGCACTCTAGCTCGGCTAGCATCACATCAGCCTTTTACACCAAAATTCAAACCAAGAGTGGTCGGTCAGCTTTCAGAAAGTACGATCTTCAGATACGCTACCTTACGGGTCCCGGAACATGCTATCACTATAACTTTAACAACACGTTTTAGTTTTAGATGTTTTTCTCGGCTATAATCTTGCAAATTCTAAGCATCTTCACAAGGCTGCGTGTGCCTGCACGCACAGACTTCTCCTACCACTAGTCCGGTTTGCTGAAGGAACAGATACACTGACAGCTCCCCCCATCCCAGCTGCCCCCCAGGAATAATCCCGGGCAGATTATCGTTGTGTCAATCTACAACGCGCACTCAGCATCTCGAATGATACAACAAACTCTATCAGTTGTCATTTATCTAGTAAGCAATCCTCACAGAATGATAGATGTATACAACTGACTGAGGCGTTTCCATCTGCATCGTTGCGGAATGGTAAACTCAAACTCCCCAATTCAGAAAGTGCCGAAATACAGCCACGCCACAGACCGAAGACAGTCCAGTTAAATAACAGCGAAAATAAAAGTGCATCGGTGTTTCAGATCATACTGCACGAGCATCCCACTGAAAACTCACGTTTCTCAGACAACTGCCGGTGCCTTTCACGCCACTTCTACTCTCACCAGAAGATG
This sequence comes from Melanocharis versteri, assembly GCA_013397845.1. Taxonomy (NCBI): domain Eukaryota; kingdom Metazoa; phylum Chordata; class Aves; order Passeriformes; family Melanocharitidae; genus Melanocharis; species Melanocharis versteri. Next base: position 331,233 of record VZTG01000802.1, on the reverse strand, counting down.
AGCCTGAGCAAACTTCACTTGCTGAAGTGTAACAAAACCCCTCCGAAACGTTCCGGAGCCAGCGGCTGCCCCTCCGCAGCAACGCACCTCACTCTCCTGGGCGAGAACGCGCTCCCGCGGGCACGACCCCGAGGGCAAGCGCGGCGCGGGGGTCCCGCTGCGCGGAGCACCCGCGGTCCGGGTTCCGGCCCCTCTGGAGATGCGGCTGCTTGCCCGCCTATTTTTTCTGGTCCCGAGCAAACAGCACCGTCTCCGGGAAGAACGGCCGCCCGTTCTGCAAGGCTCGGCGGACTTTCGGGGGTGGGGCCGGGCAATGCCCGAGACGGGCTCCGAGCGCCGGCAGCGCTCCCCGGCAGCGGTGCCCGGCGGCCGCGGCGCTCCGCCTCGCTGCCGGCTCCCCCTGCCGGCACGCTG